>DF360273.1:51898-64105 GCA_000787875.1 Solanum virginianum | reverse complement strand
CTCCTCATGTAATCGCCAAACTCGACTAATGAACAAACATAGCACAAAATCCATCAATGATATTCAAGAACATATCAAAACAGTAAGGAATAAATTTTACGTAATAATCGACTTGGCATACTAAGTAATGTGAGAAACCGTTTGAATAAGTTTGTGCATAATTGATTGACAATAAAAGTTACAGAGAATAAATAAACTAGAATTGAGTAAGAACCTGCGTGATAAACTGACGACTAAAGGAGAAACCTAGAATCTCGAACAAGAACCAAACTTAAGTCCAAAAAGTTTTCTTCTTCCTCATTTTTAACTCTTTCTTTTTTCCTCACTGTATGCTATTTTCTTTTCACTGTACACTCTTTCTTTGAAATCTCTTTTTTCTTAGACTCCCAACTTCCCCTTTTTTATTATTATATTTATTGTTATAGATAGAGAGTGGGTGAGGAAGTTGTATTGTAGTGAGAGTGTAGGGTATGAGAGTTGAGAAAAATAAGGAGAGTTGAGAGACTTGTGTTCAAAAAAATTTTGAAAAAATAAAAATCCTTTTTTTTTTAAAAAAAGGAACGTGTATGTGTATGTGTTTTGTTAATTTTTTTTTTAAAAAAAAGAAAAGTGAACATGTGTGTGTACAAATTGGGGATGGGGGAGTAGTTTTAGACTTTTAGTTAGTGGAATGTGTGTGTGGGTCCAAGTAGGTGTGAGGGAATTAGAATTCCTTCTTTTTCTTTTTTCTTTTATTTTTTTGGATTTTCTTTTTTTTTTTCCTTTTGTTATATATATATATAGGTAAATATTTATAGAAGAATGACAAATTATTTAATTTTTTTAAGCTAGCATAATTTAGGAAAAGTTAAATAGCTAATTTAAACTTATAATTTTTAATGGAAAAAAATCTAGTTTATTAAAATCTAAAAAAAGCCCTATTTCTGTATATTTTGGAAATAAATTAGAACAAACTTATCTAAAAATGTCATTCTATTTTTGTAATTTTCAAATACTTTAAACAAACCTATTATAAATAAGGTTAAAATAAAAATATCAATTTAGAAAATACATAATTTAAGTACTAAAAAGGTAGATAAATTAGGTTTGGTTAAAAATTAAATGTCTACAGAGTTTTTATTGTTGATGATTATTATCAATTATATTGTTAGGTCATTTTTAAAAAACATGTTCATTATAGAATGATAATATAAACTGATCGGTGTTTTTAATAATTTTTAGAACTTAGGGGTATAAATCATATTTTTTGAAATAATCAAATATTCTTGAAAAAATTTGGGTCCAAACGCATGGTGAAGCTTCACGAAAACTTACAAAAAACATTTCTCAAAAATGAAAATTTGGGGTAAACGCTAACTTTATATTTGTTTCGTTTATCAGTTTTACCTTTTTATTCATAAATTTGTCAGTTGTATTTTTAAATTTTACAATATAATATTTTAAAACCCTCGGGGTTATTGATCGAACATCTCATTAATGTTGTTGAATTAGTAAATACATAGCTACACATGTTTAGAAGCAAGAAAATATGATATTTTATATTTAAAAAGTTTAAGAAAAAACATATTTCTTCTTCAATCATTACTCTCCCCTCCTTTATCCCCCTGCCCTACCTCCAACTCCACCATTTATTTTCTTTTTCTCTGATACTTCTTATAATACCCTAGAGCACATCAAAGTACCCTAAGGTACCTTTGCTAAAATCGAATCAAAGTGTAATATCCCAAGCTATTTTAGCTAAGACCAAGCCAAGAAATCAAAAGGGGTTAAAAAATAAATACGAAAATATTTTCGATGGCTTTTTTGGTCAAAGAATTCGAAAGATAAATTTTCTAGGCAAAATCATTTATCTAGAAGATTGCGCGCGATATGTCCGCATCGCAGACTTGCTCCATACAGTACCTAATTTTTAATTTTAAAACAGAGGTATTCCCGTCTTTTTACACCTATCCTAGACTAAAACCCCATCATTTTGAGGTCATTTTCATCCTAAAATTAGTAACTCACGCTCATTATCTTTTAGAAATGCGTAAGTTATTCTAAGAACAAAGTTTAGGGAGAAAGGGGAAGGGCTAGGGTTGAGAAATTCTTTAAGCTTTTCAAAGAATTTTCGTGTTATAGATATCTAAGGCTCCTCCAAATCATTTTAAGTTCATCTCCATACCTATGGACTATCAATTCCACCTAAATAAAGTATGAGTTGAATTCAAGTCTTCTTCTCTTGTTTTGAGTAAATTCCTTTGAGTTATATGCAAAGGACATGTGCTATCTCTCTAGAGTGAATTATTGTATTACCTTACCCTATTGTCAAATTAAGTTTTAAATATCAAGACATTGTGTTCATACAATTATGACTATAAAGAATTCATGAAAAGCTATCAAGTCCAAAGTATGAGTTGAGTCAAAGAAGTATCTCAATTTTTCCTTTCAGCATGAGTTGTATAAAAAACCTATTTACTATACTTTCTTTCAAATATAGCATATCAATTTTGGAAAAACAATCCAGTCAGTTAAAGTATCTTGCATTACTATTCATTATGCATAAATTTCAGAGTTGGAGGGAACTTGATGGTTCCAAATGCATTATTTTATCAGTGAAGAGCATGACTATTTTCTTTAAAAAAAATATTACCAGTTATGAGAAAGCATTATCAGTTTTGAGATAGAAAAGTCCAAGACTCCAAGTATCAGATTTTCAGTTTTTCCCTCTTTATAATTATTAAGCACGGTGCATGTTTTGGAAGTAGTATTGAGCACCGATGTGGGTACAAGTTTAGATAACTCCAGCCCCATAAACTACATAACCAACGCAGGATATGATTGTACCACCAATACGACTCCTCTTATGCCACTAAGATGGTGCAGTTAGATGAATCCATAAGTTAAGTTTTGTCCTTTACTTTGGCAAGGTATTGGATGGCTATGGCAATGAGAGCAAGATATTGTATCAATATGAAACTCATAGTGGTAGTTGTCGATTAAAGAAACTCTTCATGCTAAAGTGCATTAATTTCATATATATATATATATTGTTGCATTTATTTATGTATTAAACCTACATTGCATTGCTTGTATTATTAAGTTATTTTCCAAGTTAAGCCTATAAGTTGAGCATTGTATCCTAAGTTTTCCTATTTTAGAAATTTTACATACTCGTACATTCGATGTACTGACGCCCTTTGGACCTGCATTATTTTACGATGTAGACATAGGTGATCGTGTTCCTCAGTAGGCGAATCACAATGATACAGATCTTTATCCAGCCAAACTCTTTGCAGTTTGAGGCATTGGAGGATGTCAAGGCAAACCAAGAAATAGATTCTAGTTGAGTTGAAGAAATGGGTTTCCAAAAGGTTGCTTATCTCTCAATGTTTGTAACACAAGCCTCAAATGATCCTCATGCTCTTTGACATCTCGTGAATAGACTAATATATCATCTATGAACACAACTACAAATATATCCTAATACGGCTTGAAGATCGTATTCATCAAATCCATGAAGGCGGTGAAGACATCTGTTAGTCCAAATGATATAACCAAGAGTTCAAAATGATTATACCGAGTTCTAAATACCATCTTTGGAATGTCATCCTTCTTCACCATCACTTAGTGATACCCAAATCGAAGATCAATCTTAGAGAAGTAGGTCGCACCTTATAGCTGATCAAATAGGTCATCAATCCTCGAAAGTGGATATTTGTTTTTCATAGTCAGCTTATTAAATTGACAATAATCCACACACATCCAAAGTAAACTATCCTTCTTTCTTACAAATAATACAGGAGAAATACTAGGCCTTATGAACCATTTATCAAGAAAGTCTCTTAATTGTTTCTTCAATTCTTTTAACTCCACTAGGGCCATTCGATAAGGAGGTATAGAAATAGGTCGGGTGCAGGGTAAGAGATCAATACCAAAGTCAATTTTGGTTTCGAGAGGAATACCAGGTAAATCATCGGGGAAAACATCGGGGAACTCATTAACTATAGGAACTGAATCAAGAGTGGAAACATTGGACTGAACATCCATGACTCAGACGACATGATATACATATATATACAACCCTTGGAAATCATTTTCATAGCCTTTACATAAGAAACAAACTTTCCCTTGAATACCAAATTCATTCCCTTTCACTCAAGGATAGTCTCATTAGGAACTTGGAATGTGACCCTATGAGTTTTATAATTAATACAAGCATAAGATGCATACAACCAATTCATACCAAAAATAACATTAAAATCGATCATATCAAGTTCAACAAGATCACATGAAAAGACTTTATGCAAGACTGATACAGGACAATTTCTATAAATTTTTTTGGCTAGGATTGACTTACCAATTGGAGTATAAATCGAATAAGGTTCTAGCAAGACTTCCGGAGACATATCAATCTTTATGGCAAGGTAGGAAGTAACAAAAAACATATTAGCACTAGGGTCAAACAAAGCATACACATCATGATCAAAGACTCTTAACTTACCACTAACTACAGTGGGAAACTCCTCAATCTCTTGCCTAGCATGTAGATCATAGAATCGATTACCACATGGACCACCTCCTTGCATTTGGGCACCTTGTTGCACTTGCCCTCTTTGAACCATTTGTCCTTGTGGACGCCCTTTCTTACCTTTGATAGTCACATAAGCACACTCGAAAATCTTATGCCTCATCTTTCCATAACCAAAGCAAGGCCTCGTTTCTCTCAAGAAATCACCAACATGGTTTCTCTCACACGTAAGACACTCAGGAGGGATAACACTACTCTTTATGACATCACTTTGAGCCTTAGGATTAGACACTTTTTTTGTCATATATTTGAGAATCGTCTTTAGACGACCCTTGGCCTTGTTGGAAATGACCAGATTTAGCATGAGAAAATCCCCCATCAAAATGAGGCCTTTTTTACTCCATCGTCCTCATCTTTTGAAGCTTCTCACTTTCTACTTGTTCGGTATCTATCATGAGTCATGAAATATTTATCTCCTTAATGAGCATTGCGGCCTTACATTTCATCTTCACCAAGTCGAACACAACCAAAGTGAACTTGTTCATACGAGCCCTAGAGTCATCCACCAATGAAGGAGCATACTTAGATAACTTTGTGAACTTGAGGGCATAATACCTCACACTCATACCACCTTGCCTCAAATTCATAAACTCTATCACCTTAGCTTCCCCTAGTTCAAGTGTGAAGAAATGATCAAGGAAAGCAGCCTTAAATATCTCCCAATAAATACAGCCTCCTTTCACTCTTTCAGACTTCCATTGTGTGAACCAAACTTGAGCAACTCCCTTAAGTTGAGATGCTGCCAATTCTGCTTTCTCCTCGGAAGATACCCCCATGATCTCCACTACCTTGTAAATTTCATTAATGAACTCCTGTGGATCTTTATCCACCTTGGAACCATAGAACATCGGGGGATTCATCCTAGAGAGATTTCTTATCCCAGAAGCCAGAGTAGGACTCTTTGGAGAAGCAACAACTTGAGTCAATATAGTAATAGCAACCCTAAACTCATCATTGGTAACTTGGTCGGCTTGACGGCCTTGAGGAACTTAAAGAGCCAGAGGAGCTTGGTCCTCAAGAGTATTAACTCCCCTAGGAAATGGAGCACATAGTGGAAACATTTTTTGAAAATATCAAAGGACTGTTAGAGAATGAGACTCTTGAAGGCACAACATAGATCACAAAAGAAGTGAAAATTTTCTAAAAGACTTATAGCCTCTCGCTCATGGATGTGAAGCGATTCACACCTATGAACAAGACTCTACTAGATGCTGCATGTTGGACTCCCTAAGATGCTTTCAAACCTTGTGCTCTGATACCTAGTTTATCACAGCCTGAACCTAGGGCCTAGCTATGACATGGCGAATGTGACACCCGAAGGTGCCCTATCCAAGCCTCTTGATCATATCATAAGCATACATAAGGTAAAGTAAGCAAAACATAAAGGAGTAGCAAGTGGAATATAACATCAAATGAGTCAAATGTTTCCCTTTGGGGAATTACAACATCATAAGTTCAAATCGTGCCTCTGCATCATAAGATCTTGACAGGGACTAAAATAGCTTACTAGCTCCCCCTCAAGATGTACATTAAAAGAAAATACATAAAGTCTCATCATAAGGAAAATATCATATGAAAGGGCTTGTTCCCCAAGCATGGGAACTCACCAATAAGTCTTCAAAGCTCAACTCTGAATCTAGCCATGAGATGGAAGAGTAGTCTCATTACCCTCTTTACATGGTTAGATCATGTAGTCAAATAACTATGCATTAGTACATGAAATGTACCATGTATATAGGTATTCTATGCATCGAGGAATCGTCGTAACATAATATCAATATACATATCATAATTGATATAATATGGATACAATATGAATGATCAATGTATGTTTAAAATCTGAGAAGGAGCATCATCAAAACCTTTCGCAATCCTGACATATATATGTGGGAATAAGACCATAATCGACAATAAGACCATGCGAGCTATCACATGAAATTTTGATATTCCCTCTATACCGAGCAAAAGAGAAGTTTACTTTGCTAAGATAGACTCGACCCTCAACTTATAGGCTCTATTGTAGCATGGTAAGAATCTTATATACATAAAATGATCCCACCCTTTAGGCTCTATCCTAGCACGGTGAGTATCACATGAACGTGATCCAATAGCTAGCCTTATAAGCACATAATCATCAACCTACGACAGCACGTAGTTATGAGACTTGAGGATTTATATAAGGACCCTTGGAGATAGTCCCCCTTACACAAGATCATTCAGTGCTAAGTCAAATCTCACAGAATATATAATCATGCATATGCATAGCTTTGAACATAATTCATACTTTATCAAAACCATACTTTCATAACTTGTAAAATAGTCATCATACTTCATGAAAATATCTCATATCTTTGAAATAGTCCATCTACATAACTTTCATATAGTGTGGGTATACTCCATATCTTATCATCATCATTGCATAAACATTAGGGTCTTAAGTCACCCTCATCATCATGTCATCACTGTCATTATAACATTATCATCATCATCATCATTAAAACATGTTTAACATACTTAGAACCATAGTTCATGAAAATTCATAGCTTCATCATAGAAAACTAGGACCATGTGTGGGTTCATGAGCAATTGAGTTAAAATTATGCAATTAAATGAAAATCATAGAGGAATCATGCAATTGAAATCAATTTGAATCATTAGTAAAGGAACTCAGATCAATTCATCAAGCCCTAATCATCATATACTTGAAATCATATACTTTCATCATATACTTGAAACCATATACTTTCACTTGAAAATCATATAATTCTTCATAATTCATGCATGAATATGTGTCATAATCATAGAATAATCCTAAGCCAAACATTTGGAATTGTATCATAAAAACCCATAAGAAATCACCATAAAACTTTGAGAAAAAAGGAGGTTTTGGATTGGGCTCCATGGGTGAAACTAATCCATGGATGAAGCCTACATACCCCAAGTGAAGAACCTTAGCAATTGGAGTGAAATAACCTTGAAATCCTTGAGCCAAACTAGAATTTTAGCTTTAATTGAGAGAATCCTTAGAGAGAGAATTTTTTAGAACTTTGGAGAGGTTTTTAGAGTGAATGTGTTTGAATGAATCAGGAATAGGTTTTTATAGGAGATAGGTCGGTTACGTTAGTTAGGAGGCCCAAAATGATGTAGTTTAGGAGTTAATAAATTAAAAATGGCCAAAAAGCTCTTCTTCTAAAATTGTCGGAGCCATTCACGAAATCCTATTCACAGGCCGTAAATCGATCCATGAGCTGTGCTTTGTCTTCTTGGAGTGTCACAAAAATTCAGCTACTAGAAATTACTTTATGGATCTGAAGCTTCTTCATCAGATAGAGACTGTCGCCAATCCTAGGGGACTTTGCTGCCTCTCACACCATTTAAATACATCTGTCGTGGTTTCATTCACGAACCATCCTGTTGCTCGTAGAATAATTTTTAGAAACTCAAAAATTTTCAACTCTATGGACTCAGGTCCACGAGACCTTTCTACGACCTGTGGTCCCATCCATAAGCCGTAAATTGGCTCGTATAACCTGCCAGTCTCAAAAGTTCACTTTCATTTTTCAGGCCAGCCATCATGCACAGTGTTACACTGTGGATAAACTTGAAGATTCAAATCTTAATTTTATGCTCTTCAATTTTGCTTCTTACTAGTTTCCTTCAATTGCTTTTAAATTCAACATTTCAATGGCCTATTTTAACATATTCATCTCCCTATTTTTGAGTTTCATCGAACTTGTGATGAAATTGAATAATATGAATTTCTACCTCTGTTGAAGAAGTTTGCTCAAACCTTGAAGAAATCTTAAAATGTGTATGATGTTTTTGTTATATCAAAAAACGGGAAAAGAATTTTAAAAATATATTAATTGTATAATCTCCGATTAGAATAATGACAAGGGCGACATTCAATTTTAGCCATTTTATGACTTTTTATTCAACCCTTACGCGCCTACAAGAGGTGTATTCACCTTCTTAGACAGGTCAATGTTTAAGATTACTAAATTGCGAACATAAAAAGTTCAAGTGGGTAATTGGACGCTTGTGAAGTATAAGGTGTAGTTGGGAATTGGCTAATACCTTTTTTGGGGGGAGGGCGAGGGCGAGGGCAAGGGGGGAACTTGTCTATATTCTAAAAAATTAGGGTGTGAAATTATTGCACCTTGGACTATTTTCTTAGAGACACGATTCATGCAAAGCAACTCTTCTATAAAAACTAGGTGATCTCAGAAAGAGATAATCTAATTAGTGGTAGTGTTTGTAAGGGATAATCTCAAAGTCATGCTCTTTGAGAGGAGCAGGTTTCCTAAACCTTCCTGTCGGCTTTCATGCCAGATATAACACTGATATATGTAAAAAGTGACTTAGTAAATTTTCTTAATATTACGGGAAAAAATGGAACAATGCAAAATGCATGGAAAGATCTCAAGTTTTATATTATCTTTTACATTTAGGTCAAACTATTTTAAAGTTTCTTATTAGAAAGATGTTTGTTTAAAAATTTGCTTCAATTAATAATCATTTCCTTCCAATATGGTTGATATTGTTGCCTATTGCCATCTAAAACAATACTTCCTCTAATTTAAAAATAATAATCTAATTAAAAGTTAGGTTAAATATACCGAAAAATAGCTAAAACTAAAAATATTATAAAAAATAAAAAAACTAAAAAAGTCGAGGGAGGGAGTAAATGTTTTTGGTAGATGTACAGTGGTTCTTGTGTTATATGGGGAAAGAAATGGCATGTATTTCAAATTTGATGTTGTAGATTCCCATAGCTTGTGTGTTATGACTACTCTATCATCGCCAAATAGTTCAACTGTTTCGCCTTCTCGAGGGGCAATTTCCCCAGCAGCCTTTGGGACTCCCATGCCTGGGGCATCACCGGAGATCAGTGACAACGATGAAACAGAGCTATACTCTGTATCATGGAATCAGGATTACAGTTGCTTTGCTGCTGGCACAAGTCGTGGCTTTCGTGTATATAACTGCGATCCTTTCAAAGAGACTTTCAGACGTGATCTGAAAAGCGGTGGATTTGGAATAGTGGAGATGCTGTTTCGATGCAATATTTTGGCACTTGTCGGTGCCAAGGCCAACACTCAATACCCACCTAATAAAGTTATTATATGGGATGATCATCAGAGCCGGTGCATTGGTGAATTTTCATTTAGGTCTGAGGTTCGTGCAGTCAAACTAAGACGGGATTGTATTGTTGTAGTTCTTGAGCACAAGATATACGTCTACAACTTTATGGATCTGAAGCTTCTTCATCAGATAGAGACTGTCGCCAATCCTAGGGGACTTTGCTGCCTCTCACACCATTTAAATACATCTGTATTGGCTTGCCCAGGCCTTCGAAGAGGACAGATCCGGGTTGAACATTTTGGCCTCAATATGACCAAGTTAATCAAGGCTCATGATTCGCAGATAGCATGCTTAACGTTGACTATTGATGGGCTGCTTCTTGCAACAGCAAGCACTCGGGGAACTTTGATAAGACTCTTCAACACCATGGATGGAACTCAGTTGCAAGAGGTACTTTCTTCTCTTGTATCTAGGAATTTTTGCCAAGAACTAGACATTCAAATGTTGATTGGAAAGGATGAGCACAATGCTAGCTCATTCATTTGTTGCTTTCTTAGTGCACAATTCTCATAAAAACCAGAGTTTGTCATCAACTATCCCTTTCCCCTTTTTTCCTGAATTCGTTTGCTGAGTGTGGAGATTTATTTAGACATGGTAAAATACATACTTGTGAAAAGAAGTGTTCTAAGGTCAATAAATTAAGGTCAAATTATTATGTTCAGAACATAATTGTATAACTTTGTCTCCTAGCAAAAAAAAGTTGATCTTTTGGATTGCACCGTATGGGAAGTAGTTCTAGCTAGTAAGGAGTGGTAAAATACTTATTGTCATCTGAACTAGGCTTTGAGGCCATTTCATCTCTGATCCTAGCATAAGAAGGAACATATTAATAGAAAGGGTACGTAATTGCAAAATGTGACATAATTTAACATTAACAGATCCTCAAAAGTGTTAGAGGTATACATATTAGTGAAATTTAAAGTTTCCCCTCTGCAATAGTAACAATTCACATTGTCCAATATGCTATTAGAGTTGTGGTTTGATTCTTACCATCACCTATCCTTGAAAAAATCTCCATGTGTTTGGCCAACAAAATGATTCTAACCACACGTAATGAGGTGTGTTAAGTATATAGTTAACTCAGAAGCTTAAAATTTTAAATTGAGTCTAAGCTTTCATATATTTTGATAGAAGCCCCTGTCTGTAGTTATAACAAAATTAAACCAACATGAGAATTTTAACAACATTAATCAATGGCTATAAACCACTGGGGGAGAGAGGGGAATTTCAACCATGGGTCTCAAAAGGAGGCTGCTTTTGCTTCCAAGCTGGAATAATTGCTTGTTCAACATCACTTTTCACATGAAGAATCAAATTGATAATTCTTTCTATTCCATTTAGGTCAAGGGGTCTAAGCACGATATGGGATGAAAATGAAAGTCAGGAGCCAGAATGAGAAATAAGCAAAAGCTTGAGAGGAGAAAGGAAAGGGCAGGTAAGAATAATATGGGTTCGAGAATATTTTTTGATCTGTTCTTTGAGGGTTTTGAGACACTGAGTAAAGTTATTATCTGACAAATAATAATGAAGGGGACAAGCAAGGACATGTGTCAATAGGTGTGGTGATGGAACAGTAAGATTTAGGGAGTTAAAAAACTTCAAGTGCTCTATTAGTAATGGTACACATAGGAGATGTCAGAGGACATAAGAGGGGCTTGGGTTGGGGGGCAGGGGGATTAGCGTGTATTGCATGTGGAGAGTAAAATAGTATCATGAGAGTTGAGAGATGAATGATCCATGTAAAAAGTCCTTCATCAAGACGTGTCCAGTGGAGTGAAGTGCAAATTTTCTGTGTTTGCAAGAATCAAAATGGAAGAAATGTCAGAGTGAATTGGTATTTTGGAGGGAGTCATTCCATTGCTATTGTTTGTAGAAAAAGAAGTGGGGACTGCTGTTTAGCAGGACTATGTGGAAATCTATAGGCTGTAGGTGAGATGTCAAAAAGTGGAGGTTTGGTAGGAAGTTTAGGGGTAGATGTGGGGGCAAAAGATTCCATAGATACTTGGTGGAGATTTTTGTATAATTAGTTCCTAGGAAAAAGTTGGTTTATGAGGGCATTCTCTAGAGCAATAGATGATTATGGGGAAATCTTATATGGTAGTGAATGTTGGCCTACTAAAGTGCGACATATCCAACAAGATGAGTGTGCAGAGATGGATGCTGATACAAATGTGAGGTCATACAAAGATTAAACAAGATAAAACGTATTTGCCAAAAGGTGCAAGTAAGCACATATTAAGGATAAAATGGAAGAAGATTGCCCTAGATGGTTTGGCCATGTCCTATGTCAACCTCCTGCTGCACCGATATGTAGGTGTGAAACCATGGTGAGTGAGTTGCTAAAAGTGGACTAGGTAGACCTAAAATCACATGAAAGAAAGTTATCTTGAAAAACCTACAATTCTTGGAATCCTTGCAAACTTAGTTAAAGATAGGACACAATACAACAACAACAACAACATACCCAGTGAAATCCCACAAGTGGGGTTTTG
>DF360273.1:8797-51820 GCA_000787875.1 Solanum virginianum | reverse complement strand
GCAATATGTAAATATGATACAACTAACACATATAAGACAGATAATGAGAACACAGAAAAGAAAACACGTCCTCCACCTAACCCATGCATCCACTTAACCCCACCAATTAGCCTACTACTCTAATTCGCAACCTCCACTTCCTCATGCATCTTCTGGACATGTGCCTTTTTGATTGGCCAACATTTCACCCCATATAACAAAGATGGTCTAACCACCAATCTGTAGAACTTACCTTTGAGTTTAGATGGGATCTTTTTATCACACTGTACTCTAGATGCAAGCCTCCATTTAGTCTATGCTGCCCCAATATGATGTGTGACATCATCATCAATATCGCCATTATTCTGGATGATGGACCCCAGATACTTAAAGTTTTCCCTCTTGGGGATCGGTTGGGTGGCAAGCCTCACATAAAGATAGGACACAATGAAATTAAAAAAAGATATAGGTATTATCAACTAGTTGAGAATATGTTCTATTCATTTTAGTACATCTATTTAGGCCTGCTTTTCTTGGAGTATTTGGTCTTATCATCAATTTATATACCAATAAAAAACAATAATAGAAGTATGATTATGATATGAGATGAGTTAAATGGAGAAGCTTGTCCAGTGAGGAATCATATAATTGACCCCAGTTTGTTTGGGACTAAGACGTAATGTTGTTGTATAAAATGTCATCAGTTTATCAATTTGTATTGGCATGTGCCAGATATACTTGGTCAAGGGATGAGAACTCTCAAACTTCTTATCTTCCCTGGGTGAGAGGAGAAATTCTCAGATGCTATCTAAAATCCTCTTCACGACTTCAAAAGGTTTCTAACTTTTCCTTCTAAATCTGTTTCACATGTAAAAGTGCTCTTTAAATGTTGTGCAAAAATCAAACTATGTCAAATTGGATTGGAGAAAGTTGTATAATTTGAGGTTCTAATTTCTGTATATGTGCAGTTTTACTTTGAAATGTGCAGTTTCCATCCACTAGAGGAGGTAATATTTCTCCAGCATACTTGTGTCTGAGTTCTGACAATTGAAAATGGAATTGCACGATGAACAGGACATCAAGAGTCATCTTAGCTTTAAGATACTTGTCTCCAGTTAGTTGGATCAAGGTCCAATGATACTCTTGTGAGACAATCAACAAAAAGTTGACTTCTAAGTGTCTACGAAATTTAGAATGGCATTAATGCCCACTTCTTGGATGCTGATTTTGTGGTGTTTTCCTCTTTATATGTGATTCCTTTTCTATATTCGCTCCTTTCAGCTAATGGTGACTCTAGTTGTGAATTTTGATATGTTACCTTTAGCATAGATTTCTTATTCCTCAACTATGTTTGATCTTAGGTGCGTAGAGGGGTTGACAGAGCGGATATCTGTAGTATTGCTCTATCATCAAATGTTCAGTGGCTGGTCGTCTCGAGCGACAAAGGTACCATCCATGTATACAGCCTAAGAGTACGTGTTGTTAGCGAGGATGCTGCAGCTGATGCTGCTGGTAGAACTCCAACATTGTTGTATCAAAATTCATCAGCTTCTCTTGATGCACTTATTTCTCCAAGTGCTGGAGCCAACCCTGGTTCATCGTTGTCTTTCATGAAAGGTGAGTATTACAAAATTAGGCGTGCAATCTCAATTGGCTGTATATTGTGCCTGATAACCAACCTTTAGGGGTTTCTAGACTTTTACCTGATAACAATGATGACATTAATAGGATTAACCTTAGTGTTTTTAACCATTTTGTAATGACTATGCATATTGTTCTAACTGCCAACTATGATAAAGATAATTGATTGACTTCTAAAAACAGATATGATATTCTCACAAAACTTTACCTTTGGTCCATGGTGATGAGGTGACTGTCAAAATTTCTGCTGGAACTGTTCTAATTTGATTTATTCTTTTAATACTAATTTTTCAGGAGTTCTGCCAAAATACTTTAGCTCTGAATGGTCATTTGCTCAATTTCACTTGCCAGAATGTACTCAGTACATTGCTGCATTTGGTTCTCAGAACACCATTGTTACTGCTGGCACTGATGGAAGGTACTAAACATGCTTCTTTCTGGCTCAATATGTTACTCTATTGCAATGTCAGTCGGCAAATTCAGTTTAACCTTTTAGCATTAGTGTAAGGCATTCTGGCATTACAACTAAAAAGTTCATTCCAATTTGGATAGCCGCTTCTCCTTTATCTCACCTCCTGTTGGAATTCTGTCAGTTTCTACAGGTGCAGCTTCGATCCTGTGAATGGAGGAGAAATGGTACAGCAGGAATATGTCCGCTTTCTGAAAACAGAAAGTAGGCAAAGATAGTTATGTTTCAGAAGGAGTACTTTGCTTGTAAATAGATCTCAAGATTTACTCGTATTGCTAAAAGGTAAACAAACACCAGTTGTGTTTGCTGATTAATGTGTATATAATGGCTCTCTCTATAAAAATTCAGATTATCTGCTGTGTTTTTGTGTACCATTTCATGGAAACTGCTGCGTCATCATCACTGTATATTAGTGATTGCTTTTCCTTTCCTGGATTTCTCTTAAAGGTGGTGTCCAGTTCACAAATATGCAGTGTTTTGTACGTATTGTGCTTATTTGTGGTACCTAAGATGCTACTGTATTTACTGGGCACCGTTTCCAGTTCAATAGGTTATACATCATTGCACTAAGTTGGCACTGATGTTTATGGGTTTACTACTTCCATTTTCTGATAGAAGCAACGTTGAAACCATATGAACCCTTGATCGGCAGTGGATGACTCATACTTTGTGTATTTTACATCAGAACCAGTTGATCGCTTTTAATGAAGTGCTCTTTTGTGAAAATGCATGATGATCATCTGTTGTGTAAAACAGTGAAATAAAAAACATTTCACTTGTATCGCACAATGGACACTGTTCTAACTTGCTTTCGGACCTTTTTCCCCTGGAAGTCTATTAGCCTATGTGAACCATCGGCGCTTATCAGCTCACATACCAACAGTGAGGATTTGAGACATTCACGTACATGAATGAGAAGTTGATCATGATAAAGAAAATCATGGTGCATGCTAAACGAACATTCAAAAAGAAATACGGCGAGATACCGCTGTTGTAGAATATATGGAATGTACTAGGGTATTAATTTCTAGCGAATTTTTAAATGATAACGAGGATCAGTACAGGCCTGAAAAGGAAGCAATTTTAAACATTATGGGTAAATTCTGTGGCTTACATAAACTTTACACGGATTTTTTTCTGTATAAACAAAACTGTAGCACAATATGTACTTGTACTGTATCAACTCTTCTCATCCCACTAAATCCTCAAAGAAGCTCCTTTTTACCCAACTCAGAATCATGTGAGGTTATAACTCAGTAACTGACCAAGCTGTTGTAACATCGACATTTCTTTCTTTCAAAATGGTGTAACATAAATATTAGAATAACTGGAACAAAAGGCTTGTTGATCCATCTCCAAAAGATCTTAGATCAGCAGGTCTGACCAATGCTCTACACAAAGGACAAGTTCTCTCTCGTTCAAACCTGAAACTTGGTAATTAGAGAACACTAACTGTTAGCACAACTAAAGACAATGACATTTTTTTTACCATTAGGTAACAACACAGACGATAAAAGGATCATATTTCTATCACAAAAGAAATTGGGAACAAAATAGAGATGAAAACATTCCGTACTACATAAATAACATGTGCGAACATAGGTGTTCTCTCCTTTTCCTTAGTATTTGCTAAGTTGATGGACTAAGATTTATCAATGGCAATATGAATGGACAAAAAAAAATGACGGCAAAGTTGATGGATCATTTTAGTAGGAAACACAACAATCAGAAGACCTATTTTCTAAGTTTTTCTTAAAACTGATCATGGAACAAGAAGGAACACTTTCCTGAAGAAAAACTAATCACACTGGCAGAGGAAACACAACAAAAAGATTCAGTCCAAATAGGAAGAGCAACAAACTTGCAAGAGAAAAAAGGAAATGCATGTACATTACTCCATGATCAGCAATAAAAGCAATACAACAAGAAACATATTTCCCAATGGACATCCACCAATTATATGCTTTCTCTATTCCAACTTTATCCCTATTTCCAGTGAATTACTTGAATAAGATCAAGCGAGATGATGTGCCAGGGTCGACCCAAATGCTCATCGCAGTTTAGTGCACTTACGAGAATTTATTATCAAACCCCCTCCCCCCCCCCCAAAAAAAAAAAAATATATATATATATATAGTGTGGGCACCTCATTGAAAAAGTTTGAACTATCAGAAAGAAGACACATTTATTTATTTAGAGTACATTTTCTTCACTATCTTCACATGCGGTCTGAACTCTTTTTTATGGACTGATTGACACTGAAACTTAAACCCAGGACCTTTGTCTACCTTGGTATCAATCTCTATTATTGTTGTAAGGATTTATGAGAAACTGCAGATAAGATAATATCTAATGTTATGCCTTAGATATTGTTCTTTATTACACATGACGATTTCAAGTATAAAAAGATCAAGCTTTTTATTAGGACATCAGTTGCCATCGGGAGAAAGGCACCTGCGTGCTAGAGAGAAGGATGTGGGGAGACGAGCAGTTGGCTGGCTAAGAGAGAAACAATGCCTAAACGGATGTCGGAGAGAGGAGTGAACCAGAAAGGTTGCCTATTAAGTTAGCAGTACCCGATGAGTCATCGTAGAGATGAATAGCTCACTGGTAGCTGAAAGATGAGACGTGCCAGCTGCCTAAGAGAGGACTGACTGTTGGAGAAAGGACTGGCTGGGTATCATCAGAGAGAGGAGGGTAGCCAGTTGTTGCAGAGGAGAGCGGTGCCTGAATGATAGGAGCCACTCCTAAAGGATCGTTTAAGAGAGGAGCAATGTCCAGATATATGCATGTGATTCACTTATTTGAATGAGAAAATACTACAGAATACTTTGTAGGATAAGGATACATAAGATAATTTGTATTTAATCAAGAATATATTTACCTCCCTTGTTAGGCATAGAAATGGTTACCTACTATACTATAGGTAACTTCCGAGTCCTATGTCTTCATCAAAAAAACTTCAGTCTCCAATGTAAGAAGTTCCTCTAGTACATTGTTTGTTATACAAATTCAACAAGAAGTTTCCACTTCTATTTTCACACATCAAATAGAGGAACTCATGCAACAAACTGAAATAGAAATACTAACCATTCTGAGACACAGTCTTCACAAAAGATGTGTGTGCAGCGCAATAAAAATTGGTGTAATTAATCTTCTCTTGGCAAATAGCACATAGATCACCAGCAGCATTTACCTGGTTGAAACATAAAAGACAGGATTACATGATAGTTGCAAAATAAAGCTCCAACTGAGGAATAGGGAACATGTCTAATTAGGTAATTCTCTTCCTCTCCAGAAATAAGTGAAAATATGCTTACTGCTCATCCCATATAAGTAACTCTAAGAACACTGGAGTTCATCTTTACAGCTTCTATGACAGGGTTATAGCTGATAGAAAAAGGATCGTGAATCTAAGGCTACACCATAATTCTGGATATTTATGCCATTTATAGCTCCAAATCTATAGTCACTTAATCTTGCGTGAGCTATTTTATGTCACACAGATCTTCTGTCAGCATACTAAACTAGGGGTCGCTTTAGATTTGCTTCTAGCTGAAATTAACTGTCATGAAACACCTAAACATTTGTTATAGTGGTGGTGTCTAGACCAGCTTCACACCCAAGCTAATTCCACAGATACCTACTATCTCCCACCAACACAAATACCAAGTAACTCAATCCACCAAGGCTTGGATAGGTGGGATAAAATCACCTAGAGTTTTTGTCCCTGCTGTGATCTGAATATGAGGCTTCATGGTTCTCAATCCACTTCATTGATCACAATGACACACCCTTGGGTGCCACGAAACACCCTGATGTTTGCTCAAAAGCTTGTGCATTGGTAGTTGCAATCATACTTACCATTGTCTTGACCTAGAGACCAAGCAAAGGGTACAGTTCTATGACACTGAAATTTGTTATCATACCAAGGAAAAACAAGGAGACAATGATACTCTCGGCACATTACCCTCTCTTTCGTCCTGAAGAGGATAATCAATTTTTATCCCACTTCATACAAGTATATGTTTTGATCTTAGTACAGTGATTTATCATATATGTAACTGTTTCTAACTGTAAAATAGAACAGAAACTTCACAAGTCAATGACAAAAATGATACCTGTTCAGGTGTGGCATGTGACCCATAATGGATTTCCTTAATCGACAGTGCCTTCGAAGCAGTAAAAAATGACCGAACCTACAGACCAGAAACTAAGTGTGTTGTAGAGAAAAACCATGTCAAAGTTGTATATAAAGATCGTGGCGTGTGGGGGTCCACAACAGAAATTAGTTCTACAAGGACCTTACCTTCTCAACGATTGACGTAAGCTTAAACGTCAAGTACAATCCTGTTATCAGTGACGAAAAAAGGCTTCCATAATCTTTGTTGAGAAAGAATCTATACCAGACAGGAGTTGGTAATAGTGCACGGTACAGGAGCAGCATATACTCCACCAGGGTCAGCAATTGGCCCTAACAGACCAATCAAATTCAGTATTCTTTCCAAAAATGATATAGAGGCATTCGAAAAATCACCAGAATAAACATCGACCTTGTAGTATACCTGTCTGCGGAAATTGTGGCCCCTGCCATTCTTGTAAACCATAAGAAGCACCAACTTCAAAGTCATTGCTGCCTGCCGCACCATAGTATCTGGATGTAAGAACATTTAGGAGAAGGTGAGGACCAATACTCCTTTCTATTAGAGGTCTAAAGTTAGGGCATTGTACCCAAAAATGATGAAGATAAATAGGTAGATTTATTAATAGAGCCTTAAACCTTTTGTCTAAGAGTACATCCTTCTATACTGGTAGGAAATGTTAGAATAATAAATAGAGAGAAAATCACCTCTACATGGCAAACACGTAAAGCATAAAGGGTGCCTGAAGTAGGGTTCGGCAAAGGTAATAATTTGTCAGTGGGCAACCTTTAGGATCTCTTCAACTATTTTTGACAAGGTAAAGATTGTAAAGGGGAAATTCCTGGTAAGATTTCACAAATATATTTCTTTCTTCTCCTTTTTACATTCCTTCATTTCAATGGGGCCTGGCCCTAAGCTGACTGGGTTTTATTTATTTATCTGATGGGGGGCTATGAAGGAAATAGTTCTCTATTACATGATTGGAGTGAATTTCCCATCTCCCGAATTCGCAAATAGGAAAAATAGAGAAATAGCACGTGAGGGAACCTAGAATAATGATTAGAATGAGAAGAAATTTCCGAGCTTAAGTTGCCACTTCATAAAAGCACTCTGATTTAATATTTTGGTGCATTTATTCCTGACCTAATCAAAACATTGGCTATCTTTTTAAGGCGACCAGAATGTGTATAAAAAAATAACTGTTACGGGCTGCTTCGTTATGTCTGCCTCCTGACATTAAAGATGAGCCAGCCGGTGACATTAAAAAATATATGCATAACAAAGAGTACCGAAAAGCATAATCTATCTTTCAAAAAAAGAGTACCAACAAGTGTTACAAAAGCCATACCGTTTACTAGGATGATGAAAATAGCATGCCAGAAAGGTGGGATAACCTTAGGAGGAACCATAAGTAACGGATAAAAAATATCATCTTTCCGATTCCACCAGTAGATCCCAGTTATATGAAGCGTAAACACCAGAAAATAACCAAGAAGGACAGTGATCTTTCTCTCCCCCTGTAAAAGTGGACACTTCATTATGACCAAATTCTGAGTCATTTTTAATCTTTTTATCGAGCTTCAAGGATGAAAAGTGCTGCACAGCTAGTAAACACTAAATCACTTTTCAAAATGGAGCTTAATGTTACCTTTAAAGCTGTCTGCTTTCGAAGAATGTCATTTGACCTGAACATGAAGGCCGTGATCCAAATTACGACAAAGAAACCTGCAAAACAATAATTTGAATTGAAATGAAGGATTTATTTAGCTGTAAACAAAGTTCACATGATATATTTACAGAATTTTAACAATTAAAAGGAATAATAAGCGCCATTATACAGAAAGTGATCCATGTCTAAATAGAACCAAATGACAGCCAGCTCAATTTAAGCAGTACTCGTCAATCTTTATCAGGGCACTTAGTCAATTTGTACTATCAGCAGCTTTATGTAACATGCATCATAATGCACTTGTCTCCACGACAAAGCTGAAAAGTCGCTGAATTGTTTTATCATTTTTTGGCCTCATCTAGTAAATCTAAGGATTAATAAATATGTTAGAATAGGAATAGGTATATACAATCCTACTTAGAAGAGGAATAGGAATAGTAGAAGTAGGAATAGAAATAGTATCCTACTTGGTGAAGGATTGTATTGTAGTATCTATAAATAAGGTCTCAGTGTATAATATAAAGACACAATTCAATAATATTCTTCTCCAATATTTCTCACATGGGTTCAGAGCTTTTATAGTCTTGGAAAATCAAAGATCTTCCTCTGACAGAGGACAACTATCACCAATGTATGCCACCTGTCTGGCCATTGTTTATGTTAAGAAAAGTAGGGCCAATGATATATACACGAACCCTATGTTTAGGGAAAGAAAACTCAGGTAGACAGGTCACCTTACATCAATTTCCGATGATTTTCTAGAGTTACTTTGTGTCAACCCCATATCTGTCAGTGTTTATGTAGCATTGTGTCATCTTTCCGATGACTACTTTCTTATATCTAAGTTGTGTAGCACCGTGCATCTTTTTGATGACTACTTTTTCATATTTAGTTTGTGTAGCACCTAGCCATCTTTTCGGTGACTACTTTCTTATATATAAATTGTCTAGCACTGTGACATTTTTCCAGTGACTATTTTTCCATATTTAATTTGTGTAGCACCATGCCATCTTTCTGGTGACTATTTTCTCATACCGGATTTGTGTAGCGCCGTGTATCTTTCCAGACTACTTCTCATACTTAATTTGCGTAGTAATGTGAATTTTTTCGAACTACTTTCTCATATCAAAGTTGCATAGCGCTGTGTGTGTTTTCAATGACTCAGATTTGATATGCGTAGTTCCATGCATCTTTTCGGTGACTCAACTTTGATTTGTGTAAGGTCTTGCTATCATTACGACCCTACGCAATTGTGATCACTTTCGACCATCAAATCTAATAATCTGGCACATGAGCATGTTCCGACTAATTTTACAATGACCTTCTTGTTTAAGATCTACTCATCTCTCTTAATTTCGGGACGATCCATATATTTTTTTACCAGATTTCAAGCACTTTTCAGCAAGCATTGCATTGTTTTCAACAGAATTAAGTTTTCCTGCAATGTTGAACTTCCTCAACAATGCAATCAAGAATTTATCACTCTGTGTTCTATAGATATTATGCATCAAACTCAGTATTTCATGAGAGGACTAAGCCTATCGAGATTGACTGTCAATTTTGTAAGAGTCGGGTGATCAACTTCAGATATCTCACCAAGCCCCTCATTGGTCTTCGTATTAATTACATTTGCAATAAGCAAGGTACATATGACTTGTATGCATCAGTTTGAGGGGAAGTATTAGAATAGGAATAGGTATATACAATCCTACTTAGAAAAGGAATAGGAATAGGAGTAGTAGGAGGAATAGAAATTGTAAATAGTATCCTACTTGGTAAAGGATTATATTTAGTGTCTATAAATAGGGTCTCAATGTAATAATATAGAGACACAATTCAATAATATTCTTCTCCAATATTTCTCACAAAATAATCCACTTTAATCATATACTCCTCCCTTTTTCTCTTATGACTTCATTTAAGATTAATTGAAACCCTATCTTGCTTCAGTAGACATCACCTTGGGGAAAGTACCACTGACAATTCCAATAAATCTTGCCAGACACCAAAAACAGATAATGCCATCAAACATCGGAAGGAGAATATTCATCAAAATATAATCATATAACAGGAAAAGCACAGGTGAGTAGGCACATCATGGAAAATAATATAATGCCTTCAACAAACATTTAAGAGATCCACATTTTCCAAGATGCAACAGATAAAAAGGTTCTATATTTTAAGGAATCTTATAGTTGAGAATATGTTTTAGCCAGGTCAGCGTGTTCAACCCTAGACCTCTTGTAAGTAAAATTATAACTAAACCAACAGAACAAGGCTAAATTTTGTAAACAAATTTGCTAATATATTAAGTATTATCTTGCTCTACGCTGGAGTTTTTACCATATGTTACTGTTCAAAGTAGCGCGGCACCTAAAGATTCAAAATCCCAGATCCGCCTCTGCATGGAACTATTTAGCATGTTTGAGACATTTTCCAAAATATTTTCAAGTTCTATCTTCAAGTTTCTTTTCATTAGTCTCATGGACTCTAAGATGTGAGAGCACTACCAATGCATAAGGAGTAAGCGTGGTCCTTCATGGCGCTAGCCAAGGGACTCGATCTAAAGAAAATTGCAGATGGAAGCATTGCCAGCAAGTCCAGTCTTAGACATATAATTTTAATTGTTTCACATGTCAATGTAAATATTATAACAAAGAAGAGTCTGCACAAGGTAATTATGCCAATTTGGCTTCTCACTCTATATGCATAGTACCATCTTAGTCAGCAGAGTGTAGAGGTACATATTTCTATATAACTCCATGTCAAGCATATATATCACCAAAAAAATACTAAGTGAAACCCTACTTATTCCTTGGCTCTAGTGTACAGTAAAGAGTGCTTGTTCCTTGCCACATATTCTCTAATTTGTGGTGAGGACAGCAACCAACATCTCTCTTTAAATGTAAGAAAATAAATTAGATTACCCTATTGCCTAGGGAAACCACTGAATTATATATAAAGGTATAACTTCTCACTTCACTAGCCAAACAACAGCATCCTGATTCACCATGTAAAAAATAACTGGTACCATGAGCTTCCAGTGTAGTGTGTCTAGACATCGAAAATAGTTTGTCCAATAACCGGAAAATCATTGTCAGTTTCCATCAGTTATAATTTAGTTGCAAATATTCATTTGCATCCTCGTTCGGTTTGTTAGGATAATGAGGTTATTTCCACATGACTTGGGTTATTCCTTGCTTGTATGCATTTGGAAGGCATGAATAATATCAAAAATGCTCAATTCCTTTTGTTTGCATTCTTATTTAGAGTTCAGTTTTCATTTGATCTTTTATTTCAGAATTCACACCCCTTTAATCACTTTGAGTTTTGTTCATTAGCATTTGCTACATATTTAACAAGCTTTAGCTCATTACTACTAATGAGGTCCTTACCCAATTGTAAAATATGAAGTTGAAAGAGAATCCGGGAAAATACCTTGCAAGTGTTGGCGGATGAAAACAACCAAGAGTAGCAAAGAAAATGGAAGAAACTGTTCAATCCACCTTGCAACCTGTTGTATATCATATCTTTGATATGAAGAATCCGTATTATTCCCACTCCCAGAAGAAGTAGACCCTTCCACATTCGGACCCCTTTCCTCCTCCCTTTCCCCACCATCCATCACGGAGCCATCATCACTCCTAACCCGATCGTTCTCTCCAGAGCCAATTATCCTAATTGAAACTTCCCCATTACTAGAAGTAGTTGATTCAGAGGAGTTGGGAGTAGAATTATCAGGAAGGAGCAAATCGGTTTCTGGGTTTCCGGGACGGACACGGAGCAAACCGGAATATTCAAGAAAAGTAGAAAGTGGGTATCGAAAAACACGAAGAGGAGTAAGATTAACTCCAAAGGCTGTTGAATTTGAAGTGGGTGGAGATGAATTAGAATTTGGGTTTGTATCAATATCCGAATTCGTCTCCATCAATGGAAGTTTTGTGTTTCTGATAAAGATGACACAAAAGTAGACTTGTAGCTGTATGAGGAAGGAAGAAAATAGCGAAGAAGAAAAGTCAGATGAGGGAGAAAGCTAACTTAACATCAAAGAAAGAAATATAAGGGAAACAGCAAAAATAGTTTACTTTACATTTGAGCTTTGAAATTGAACAAACATGTCCTAACTAGTTTGGTCTGAAAATATATTTTTTTTGATAAAAATATTATAACTCATAGTTAATTTTTTTATATATAAGATTATAAATTCAAATAATGATAAAATTCTTTTTCTAATAAAATATGAATATTTTTATTTCTTAATTTTCCAAACTTGAAAAAGGATGAGTATGTTCCTTCATACTTTTGGTTTTATAATAAAAATATAATGTTAATAGAATACAAAAATTATTATATTATTTTAAATTAGAGATTATTTCAAAGTTGATTTAGTTCAAGTTATGAATTTTCTGTTTCGGGTGAATATTAGCATGCATAGTTCAAGTTGTGGGCTGGAAATGGAGAGAGGAAGAGGAAAGAAGATTGGAACGCACGCTCCATCAGTGGTAACAATTGTTACTGATGTTACCGACAAGGAAGAATTGAGCTGAATCTCAGGAAAAAATCGTAGACAAGACCCCAGCTAAGTTGGCTACTACTACCTATTCATGGGTACTTCCTATTATGCATTACATATATGAGTCATGTTGATTTTATCAAGTATTGATTGATTATGCTTGAACACCTATTGAAAGATTATTCCATGAGTTGATTTGTATCTATTGAAGTTATGCATGATATGAACAATGGAAACTAGTAACTAAGTAATTGAATAAGATTTGATCCTACTATTGCTAGTAGAGCAAGCTGGAAAAGCCACTATCACGACTATTTTGTGGTTAGCTTTGATAGCCCAAGTGAC
This sequence comes from Solanum virginianum, assembly GCA_000787875.1. Classification (NCBI taxonomy): domain Eukaryota; kingdom Viridiplantae; phylum Streptophyta; class Magnoliopsida; order Solanales; family Solanaceae; genus Solanum; species Solanum virginianum. The sequence continues at coordinate 39,062 of DF360273.1, read as the reverse complement.
AGAATGAGGTATTATATGCATGTACCCTAATGATGAATAACATGCCCATTATTATTGTAATCAAATGGAAGAAGTTGTTTGATTTCAATAGAAAAATAATGTATAAATACAATAGATTGTGTGCTAATTTAGGAAAGAAATAAATTAACTTAGGAAAGAAATAAAAGATGATTCCTACATATCTACTACCTAAATAAGGCTATGTACATCACTAGGAATGAAGTCTATATTCATCCTATAACACTCCCTCTCAAGTTGGAGCATAGGTATTGACCATGCCCAAATTGTTACAAAGATAATCAACTCGAGTTTCATGCAATGCTTTTGTGAGCAAATCAGCCAGTTGCTCTCTTGTCTTCACATAGCCAATGGAAATTAAGTTCTCCTAAATTTTCTCGCAAATAAAATGACAGTCAACCTCAATATGTTTAGTACTTTCATGATGCCGAATTTGAGATAATATGAAGAGTAGTTTAATTATCAGACAAAGGTTTTGCTGGTGTATGATACCTAAGGCCAATTTCTATTAAAAAATGATGTATCTACATGATATCACATATAGACTGTGACATAGCTCTGTATTCAACTTTTGCACTGGATCGAGATAAAACACTTTGCTTCTTACTCCTGTATGAAATTAGGTTCCCTCCAACAGAGACAATAGCCTGTAGTCGATCTCCTATCAATTTTGGATCCGGCATAGTCTGCATTTGCAAAACACTCAACATGGGTATGACCATGATTGCTATACAATATCCTAAGTCCAAGGGCACCTTTCAAGTAACATAGAATTTGTGTTAAAGCTTCCCAATGTTTAATCGTAGGCGCAGACATGAATTGGCTAACCACACTTACCGCAAAAACAATACCCCGATGAGTCATAATAAGATGGTTTAATTTTCCAACTAGCCTTCTTTATTTCTCTGGATCATCAAAATAATCACTATCATCTTTCATAAGATGCACGTTGGGAACCATTGGAGTACTGCAAGGTTTTGCTGCTAACTTTCTAGTGTCTATAACTAGGTCAAGAACATACTTTCTTTGACATAGAAAAATTCTTTTCTTGCTTCTATTTACTTCTCCTCCCAAAAAGTATCTTAATTGACCTAAGTCTTTCATATGAAACCTAGTATATAGTAAAGACTTAAGGGAAGAGATTCTTGTATAATCACTTCCTGTAATGACAATGTCATCAACATATACAATAAGAAGAATAGTGTCAGTAATGTGCCGCCAAAATACGACACTTTTAATGCTTTAAACTTAGAATTTTGTGTGTTTTCTAATCGATGTTTGTACATTTGATGTGTTCTTATGTTGATTTTGCATGATTACATGTAACACTCCTCATGTGCTTCGAAATGCCCTATAAGTGTATTTCTCGAATATCTCAAAATTCGTGCATGATTCAAAAATTTGACTTCATATTCTTGTTCAGGGGGCAAAATTGTGTAGGAAATGGGTGGCCATCGATTTTTAGATGAACTGTAGCGAAAAATAATTTTTCGCTATAGGAGCAGAGGCAGTGAGCCTCCATGATAGAGCCACGTCACGCCTTGGGTGTGGCTAAGTATAATTTTTTCAGCTTCATCCAAGGGCATTTGGGTAATGACCCATGCCTATTTTAACGTGAAACCCTCCTTCCTTAGCCATTTTCAACTTTAAACTCTCAAAGACCTTCTCAAATCTTCTCCAGAACATCATTCAATGCTCCATTAAAATTCAAGAATCTCAAGAACCAACTTTGAAATTCCAGAACCCAATCCAGCTTCAAGTCTTCCCCAAGTTTTCTTCAAGAAAGTCTCAAGTTTAGGTATGTTGGTCTTCATCCATGGGTCCTTTCACCCATGGAGCCCAACCTTCTCTTCTATGAAAATTTCATGATTTCAAAGCTAGATTCTTCATGGGTACTTCCTATTATGCATTACATATATGAGTCATGTTGATTTTATCAAGTATTGATTGATTATGCTTGAACACCTATTGAAAGATTATTCCATGAGTTGATTTGTATCTATTGAAGTTATGCATGATATGAACAATGGAAACTATGCAATATTATGAATTTTTCACGGATTTCATGACACCTAAAAATAAAGGGTTTTACTACAATGTTGGTGGATTGAATTGCAATACTTTAAAATGATTTGATTTTTGGTCTTTCTTGTCTATATTCTTAAATTGCATGATTTTGAGCATGTGACCATATACTAACCATGTTTGACTAAATTACATGACAAGGATTCTTGTGTTGTTGAAAGGTCATTGCATGATTTGTGAGACAAACGCTTTTATGATAATTATGGGGTCCCAAGCATGTATTAAATTCATAAAAGGTTTCTATGATTTGCAAGTGATATGTTGAGCCCTTATTCTAATTCTACCTTCTTGTGAGAAAACAATGTCTCTATAGGGGTCAACCGTGATTACTATTTTACCCTCATGTTCAAGCTAAGCTCACTAGTAGGGGTCAAGTATGTTACAATCTCTACCCTCATGTGAAATGCAATGCCTAATAGAAGGAGTCAAGTCTATACTTTATTTTTACACCCTAGTATAAGGTATATGCCTATGTAGAGGTCAAGTATGTGAATGAGCTACTCATGTCAAGTTATCATGTCTCTATAAGTTATTCATGTTATGGTTAAATTTATGATCATTTTAAGTATTCCGTGGGATTAGACTTAGCACCGATTGAGGCTTAAGGTGAGGGCTCGACTCAAGGGGTCCTTATATAAAGTTTTGGTCTCTAAACTATGTGCCACCATAGGATTATATTATTTCCCTAAAAGGCCTTTACTAGTGCATCTATCGAGGACAAGTTACCCACTATGTGGGGGTCAAGTATGGTTTACCTTGGTAAGTAGACCACACCTTCTCCGGTAGGGTGATATGCATCGGGATTCCAAGTAGTAGCTCGCTTGGTCTTATATGTCGGTTAAAGTCTCCTTCCACATATGTACGCTATGTAATGCAAGTTGATTATCTACATGCATGTTTTAACTCAAGCATTGATCATACATGCCATATTGAGATTATATCTATTGATTATGATTATGCATCTTGAATATTATGGCTTATGTCGTTATTGCATTGCACCAAGCATACTTAGTACATTCCAAGTACTAACGCATACTCTATGCCTACATGATATCATCATGTAGGGACCGGAGCTCCTATTGATCCTCCTCCTCCATGTGGCTAGACGGATTCTTGAAGTCTACTATTGGTGAGTTCTCCACAATGGGGACATGATATCACCATATAGGGACTGGAGCTCCTATTGATCCTCCTTCTCCACGTGGCTAAATGGATTCTTGAAGGTTACTATTGGTAAGTCCTCTACTTCGGGGACGATATTCAACTTTACTTTCATGCTTTTGATAAGACTTGTCTTATATTTTGGATATTATCTTTGAGGGTGAGCCCGGAAGATGTCTTGGCCCCCGCTCCATTCGTAGTAGAGGTATTGTTGGATATTGAGTTGGTTTTGTATTAATGAGCTTGACTCCTATTATGACTACGATTTTATGGAAGACTTTCCCTTAGTCCCATTTTTCCTCTTTTACTGTCTTATTTTGCTTCTACAACCAAGGATGTGCAAATGATATGCTAAGAGGCTTGTTTGGGGTCCCCATTCACCATGTCACATCTAGGCCCTAGGCTTGGGTCATGACAAGCTTGTTATTAGAGCACTAGGTTGTTAATGATCCTCAAAAATCCAACACACCGCGTCAAGTAAAGTCTTGTTCATGGTTGTGAAGCGCACCACAACTATGAATAGGAGACTATAAGACGTTTTAGGAAATTATTCACTTTTTCATGATCTATGTCGTGCTTTAGGTTTAAAGATACGATTTTCTTCCCTAACGGGCGCTCTTTTGCTCTTTTAGATCATGCCACTACCAAGAGAAAGACCACGGAGGGCCCGCACACCCAAGGAGGTCCGGCTCATCCTGCTCCCAAGAAAGAGGAGATTCACAAATCGAGTTCCGGAATGCCATTACCATGTTGGCTCATGCAATGGCTAACCGATCTTAAGAGTAAGGAACTTCATAAACCCTCCATAGTTTCATGGTTCCAAAATAGAGAAAGATCCCCAAGAGTTCATTGACGAAGTGTATAAGGTGCTTGCTATCATGAGGGTAAGTTCGGAGGAGAAGGCAGAACTAGCAGCCTATCAACTCACGGGTGTTACGCAAATTTGGTTTGTTTAATGGAAACTAGAGAGGAGAAATAATGATCCCATCCCATGGGAGAAATTCAAGGCCGCCTTCCTCCTATTGAATTGAGAGGGGCAAAAATGATGGAGTTCATGAATCTCAAACAAGGCTCCATGAGTGTGAGGGAGTATGCCCTCAAATTCAACAAACTCTCAAAGTATGCTCCTCACTTGATTGTCGATCCTAGAGCAAGAATGAATAAGTTTGTATCAAAGGTTTCTGACTTGGTGAATAAAGAATGCCCCACCGCTATGGTTGTGGGTGACATGGACTTGTCTCGGCTCATGGCATATGCCGAACAACTTGAAGGGGAGAAGCTTAGGAAGAGGAGGAGTGGGGAGTCTAAGAGGCTCGATTTGATGGTGATTTTCAAGGTACCAAGGGTGGCCGTTTCTAACAAGTCACAAATTCCAAGGTCAAGGGTCCTCTAATGCTCCAAGCAAAAGGTTTGCTAATGATGGGGTGCCTAACCCAAGGTTTCAAGGTGGCAATGGTGGGATGACTTTCCTAAGGAGCCAAAGGTGTGAAAGAAATCATGGTGGCCCATGCTTGAAGGATTCAAATTCTTGCTATGGGTGTGAAAATGTAGGCCATAACATTGTTGATTACCCTTATGCTCAAAACAAGGGTAAGGATGGACATCCTCAAGGCCAAGGTGCTCAAATGGGTCAAAGGGCGAAGGGAGGCCAACAAGGAGGTGCTCTATGACATTAATCGATTTTATGCTCTCCAAGGAAGGCAAGGAGTGGATGAGGTGTCCGATGTTGTTACTGGTATGTTAAAGGTTTTTTATTATGATATGTATGCTTTATTTGACCTAGGTGTCACTTTTTCCTTCATCACTCCTTTTGTTGTTGCTAAGCTTCATGTGTGCTTTGAATTGTTGTGTGAACTCTATGAGGTGTCTACCTCCGGTGGTGAGTTCATTACTACTAGAAAAATCTAAAAGGGTTGTCCCGTGTCTATATTGCATAAAGTCTTGCCTTGTGATTTTGTTGAACTTGACATGGTGGATTTTGACATTATTCTTGGGATGGATTAGTTACATACATATCATGCTTCCATTGATTATAGGACTCGTAAAGTTAGGTTCCAAATTCCTAATGAGCCCATCTTTGAGTGGAAAGGTCATAATTTGGTGGTTAAGGGTAGGTTCATCTCTTGTCTTAAGGCCTGAAAATTGATTTCTAAGGGTTGTATGCATGTAGCATCTTATGAGGGTTATGGATGTTGAGTTTAAAGTCCTTCCTGTTGAGTCGGTTCCGATGGTCAATGAGTTTCTTGATGTCTTTCCCGATGAGCTTCCTGGTGTCCGTCCCAAAAGAAAAATAGATTTTGGCATAGACCTCCTCCTCGATGCACAACCTATTTTCATTCTCTCTTACCGTATGGCCTCGACGGAGTTAAAGGAGTTGAAGGACCAATTGAAAGATTTATTGGGGAAGGGTTTCATAAGGCCTAGAAAGTCACCTTAGGGTGCACCAATGTTGTTTGTAAGGAAGAAAGACGGTTCACTTAGAATGTGCATCGACTACCCGTAACTCAATAAGGTCACTATAAAGAATAAGTATCCTCTACCAAGGATAGATGACATATTTGATCAACTATAAGGAGCTAGTCATTTTTCTAAGATTGATCTTTGGTTCGGATACCACCAAGTGAGGGTGAGAGAGTGTGACATTCTCAAGACGGCTTTTCGGACTAGGTATAGGCATTTTAAATTTGTGGTGATGCCCTTTGGCTTGGCTAATGCATCGGTGGTATTTATGGATCTCATGAATAGGGTCTTTAAACCCTACCTTGACATATTTTTGATAGTCTTCATAGATGACATATTGATTTATTCCCAAAATGAAGAAGAGCATGTCAATCACTTGAGGGTGGTGTTGCAAATTTTGAGGGATGAGAAGTTGCTTGCTAAATTTGATAAATATGAATTTTGGTTGAAAGAGGTTGCCTTCCTAGGGCATGTAGTGTCGGGTGATAGAACTAAATGGACCCTAAGAAAACGGAAGTGATAAGGAATTGGCCTAGGCCTTTGACTCCGACGGATATTAGGAGTTTCTTGGATTTGGCGAGGTGCTACTGGAGATTTGTGAATGGTCTCTTCAATTGCTTCCCCTATAACAAAATTGACACAAAAGAAGGTAAAATTTGTTTGGACCAATGAATGAAGTTTTCAAACTTTGAAAGACAAGCTTATCTCCGCTTTTATTTTGGCTTACCGAAAGGACTAAAAGGGTTTGTGATTTATTGTGATGCTTCAAGGATTGATTTGGGGTATGTATTGATGCAAAATGACAAGGTTATAGTATATGTTTCTCGGCAACTAAAAGTGCATGAGCGTAATTATCCCACTCATGATCTTGAATTAGTGGTCGTGGTATTTGCTTTGAAAATATGGCGTCATTATTTGTGTAGGATTCATGTACATGTATTCATCGATCACAAGAGTCTCCAATATGTGTTCACACAAAGGGATCTTAATTTGAGACAAAGAAGGTGGTTAGAACTCCTTAAGCATTATGACATGAATTTGCACTATCACCCCAACAAAGCTAATGTTGTGGCCGATGCTCTAAGTAGAGTGTCCATGGGAAGTGTAGCTCATATTAATGATGGTAATAAGGAGGTGGCTAGAGAAGTTCACCAGTTAGCTAGGTTGGGGGTTAGGTCCATAGGAAGTGTAGCTCATATTGATGATGGTAATAAGGAGGTGGCCAGAGAAGTTCACCAGTTAGCTAGGGTGGGGGGTAGGGCCATAGGAAGTGTAGCTCATATTGATGATGGTAATAAGGAGGTGGCCAGAGAAGTTCACCAGTTAGCTTAGGTTGGGGGTTAGGTTGAATGAAGTTGAAAATAGAGATGTGGTGGTTATTGATGATCCCAAATCTTCTTTGATTGAAGAGGTCAAGTCCAAATAAGACCTTGACCCAGTCTTGCTAGAATTGAAAGCTTTGGTGAAAGATGGTAAGGTAGAGGTTTTCTTCCAAGGGGAGATGACGTTCTTAGGTACCAAGGTAGGTTATGTGTGCCTAATGTTCACCCCGGTTCCACAAAAATGTATAGATACTTGAAAGAGGTATATCGGTGGGGTGGTATGAAGAGGGATATCGCCAAGTTTATAGCCGATTGTCACAATTGCCAACAAGTCAACGCCGAACATCAAAGATCAGGTGGCCTAGCCTAAGACCCAGAAAATCCTACTTGGAAGTGGGAAGAGATCAACATGGATTTTGTGATTGATTTGCTAAAGACTAGGAAGTACTTTGATTCTATTTGGGTTATCGTTGATAGTATGACAAAGTTGGCTCACTTTCTATCGGTTAAAACAACTTATGGTGTCGAGGATTATATCAAGCTATATATTCATGAGTTGGTTAAGTTGCATGGAGTACCATTGTCTGTCATTTCGGGTCATTGTGCTCAATTCACTTCTCATTTTTGGAGATCCTTCCAAAAGGGTCTTGGAACCAAGGTCAAGCTTAGCACGACTTTTCATCCTCAAACGGATGGTCAAGCCGAAAAGACAATTCAAACTCTTGAGGATATGCTTAGGGCTTGTGTTTTGGAGTTCAAGGGTAGTTGGGATGGAACTCTTCCACTCATTGAGTTTGCTTATAACAATAGCTACCACTCTAGTATTGGCATGGCTCATTTGAAGCTTTATATGGTAGGCGCTGTAGATCCCCAGTTGGGTGGCTTAATATGGAAAAAATGGCTTTGTTAGGCCCGGATTTGGTTATGGAAGCTTTGGAGAAGGTAAGGTTGATAAGGGAGAGATTGAAAACGGTTCAAAGTAGGCAAAATTCGACTCCGATGTGAGAAGGAGAGACCTTGAGTTTAATGTTGATGATTGGGTATATTTGAAAGTCTCACCCATGAAAGGTGTGGTTCAGTTTGGCAACAAAGGGAAATTGAGCCCAAGGTTTATGGGACCTTATAGAGTTTTGAGGAGAATTGGTAAAATTGCCTATGAATTGGAGTCGCCTATGGATATGAGTATGGTTCATCCGATCTTCCATGTGTCTGTGTTGAAGAAGTGTGTTGGTGACCCAAGTGCTATAGTACCCTTAGAGGTTGTGGGTGTTTTGAGGATAACTTGACCTATGAGGAGGTCCCGGTGGAAATATTGGATAGGCAAGTGAAAAAGAAACAAAGATCCGACATCTGTCAAAGTCCTTTGGAGGAATCATCAAGTTGAAAGTGCCACTTGGGAAGCCTAAGCGGACATTAATAAGCGATATCCATACCTTTTTCACTCTACTCAAGCCAAAGGTAACAAATTAAGTCCTATCTATGATTTCAAGTGTTAAGTTTTAGCCATCATATCATTTTTGCATGCATACGTTCATGATAACAAGTTTTGGTGATTTTTAATGTATGTGTTTGAAAGTTTGTGAAAATGATGTTTAAGTGGATTTATTAATTCATGTCGGGCTGAAAGTTTTCTAATCACTCCTCTTATGTATGTTTCTTTGACATTCGGGGACGAATGTTCCCAAGGGGGAGATATTATGACACCCTTTACGTGCTTCGGAATGCCCTATAAGTGTATTTCTTGAATATCTCAAAATTCATGCATGATTTCGAAAATTCGACTTCATATTCTTGTTCGGGGGACAAAATTGTGTAGTAAATGAATGACTCTCAATTTTTAGATGACATGTAGCGAAAAATATTTTTGCTACGGGAGCCGAGGCAGTGAGCCTCTGCGACAGAGCCGCGTCACACCTTGGGGGCAGCTCAGTATAATTTTTTCCTTATTCTTTAAATGTGAAACCCTCCTTCCTTAGCCATTTTTCAACATCAACTCTCAAAAACCTTCCCAAATCTTCTCCAGAACATCATTCAATGCTCCATTAAAATTCAAGAATCTCAAGAACCAACTTTGAAATTCCAGAACCCAATCCAGCTTCAAGTCTTCCCCAAGTTTTCTTCAAGAAAGTCTCAAGTTTAGGTATGTTGGTCTTCATCCATGGGTCCTTTCACCCATGGAGCCCAACCTTCTCTTCTATGAAAATTTCATGATTTCAAAGCTAGATTTTTCATGGATACTTTCTATTATGCATTATATATATGAGTTATGTTGATTTTATCAAGTATTCATTGATTATGCATGAATACCTATTGAAAGCTTATTCCATGAATTGATTTGTATCTATTGAAGTTATGCATGATATGAACTATGAAAACTATGCAATATTGTGAATTTTTGACGGATTTCATGACACCTAAAAATAAGGGTTTTACTACAATGTTGGTGGGTTGAATTGGAAGACTTTGAAATGATTTGATTTTTGCTCGCTCTTGTCTATATTCTTAAATTGCATGATTTTGAGCATGTGACCATATACCCGCCATGTTTGACTAAATTACATGACAAGGATTCTTATGTTGTTGAAAGGTTATTGCATGATTTGCAAGACAAGCATTTTTATGATAACTATGGGGTCCCAAGCATATATTGAACTCATGAAAGGTTTCTATCATTTACAAGAGATATGTTGAGCCCTTATTCTAATTTTACCCTCTTGTGAGAAAATAATGTCTCTATGAGGGGTCAAGCATGATTATTATTTCACCCTTATGTTCAAGCTAAGCTCACTAGTAGGGGTCAAACATGTTAAAATCTCTACCCTCATATGAAATGCAATGCCTAATAGAAGGGGTCAAGTCTATACTTTGTTTTTAAACCCTAGTATAAGGTATATGCCTATGTAGAGGTCAAGTATGTGAATGAGTTACTCATGCCAAGTTATCATGTCTCTACAAGTTATTCATGTTATGGTTAAATTTATGATCATTTTAAGTATTCCGTGAGATTAGACTTAGCACAGCTTCAGGCTTAAGGTTGGAACTCGACTCAAGGGGTCCTTATATAAAGTCTTAGTCTCTAAACTATGTGCCACCATAGGTTATATTATTTCCCTAAAAGGGCTTTACTAGTGGATCCATCTAGGACAAGTTACCCACTATGTGGGGTCAAGTATGATTTACCTTGGCAAATAGACCACATCTTCTCCGGTGGGATGACATGCATCGAAATTCCAAGTAGTTGTTCGCTTGGTCTTATATGTCAATCTCCTCCCACATATGTACATGCAAGTTGATTATCTACATGCATATTTTAACTCAAGCATTGATCATACATGTCATATTAAGATTATATCTATTGATTATGATTATGCATCTTGAATATTATGGCTTATGTCGTTGTTGCATTGCACTCCCCATACTTAGTACATTTCACATACTAATGCATACTCTATGCCTACATGATATCACCATGTAGGGACCAGAGCTCCTATTGATCCTCCTCCTCCACGTGGCTAGACGGATTCTTGAAGGCTATTATTGGTGAGTCCTCCACTCCGGGAATGACATTCTACTTTACTTTCATGCTTTTGATAAGACTTGTCTTATATTTTGGATATTATCTTTAAGGGTGAGCCCGGGAGATGTCTTGCCCCCCGCTCCATTCGAAGTAGAGGTGTTGTTGGATATTGAGTTGGTTTTGTATTAATGAGTTTGACTCCTATTATGACTACGATTTTATGAAAGACTTTCCCGTAGTCCCGCTTTCCTTTTTTATTATTGTTACTTGGTGTTGTCTTATTTTGCTTCCGCAACCAAGGATGTGTAAATAATATGCTAAGAAGCTTATTTGGGGTCCATTCGGGTTCTCCATTCACCGTGTCACATCTAGACTCTAGGCTTGGATTGTAACATTACATGATTTGGGAAGTTTGTGTAAAAATTACAATTTTTTTAGCTTTTTGGTGATATACGACACCACCTACAGGTCATGGTTTGATCCATGAGCTGTAGGTGGGGGTTCGTGGTCCTAAACCAGTGATGGGCATGTGTTTTTGAAGTTGCAACTACGATTAATAGGATGGGTCGTGGTTCATTCCATGGCCTATAGATTTATTCGTGAAAGGAAGGCCTAAGATTTTGATAGTTTCTGAAAGTTAACAGAACGGAGGAATATACAGCCCATAGTCCAATCCACAAGCTGTAGAAAGCACCTTGTACATGAAAGACGGTCTTTGAAGGAAGCAGTCTATGAAGCCCTTCCACGAGCTGTAAATAGAGTCACAATCCGTAAATTGGCTTGTGAAAGATCCTGAATTCAGTTTTCCTGATCAGTTTAGGATTTAATTTTCTTTCATTATAAATAGACATTTTTTTAGTTATTTTTGAACATAGAGAACTTTAGGATACATATTGTCACTTTCTTTTATTCAAAACAGAGTTGCTACGTTTTGTTCTTATCTTTGAAATTTGATATTGCAATTTACGTGAAAATTTCAAATTTTGCGTTCTTCAATTCTTCATTGCAAGTGTTTAAGTATGTAAATATATAACATGATTTCTTCATCTACAACGAAAATAAGTGTTTAATTTTTTTTAATATTTAAAATTTTATAGTGCTGCCACATACACTTTCACCTCTCATAATATATAGATAGGTATAGATTATTTATTGATTTGTTTCTTTCATATATTAAAAAAATACCACCTCTATCTCATACCAGGTGAATTTTTAAAACTTTTTTTCATTACTCAAAATAATTATTCAAATGTTTAAAAGAAATTCTACCTTCGTCCTTTCACTTACTGAAGTTCTATGTATTTTTAAAAAAATAAATTACACTACTTACAAATTACAAATTACATAAATAATTCATCTCAATATATGTTCAGGATTCTAATGCCAAAAACGACAATTTACAAAATTTTCAAGAGGATTAAATGTTGGGATTATGATGCTGCAAACAACAATTTTCAAGAAAATTAAATGTCAAGATTGTGATGCCGAAGACAACAATTTTCAAGAGAATGTAAGTGTCACACATCTAATGCTGAAAACGTAACAATTTTCAGATCGAATATAAAAGGGATTACCAGCAATAGTCCAAAATTTCTGATCGAGCCCTACGGTCTACCACTATGCTTTGTGAAATAGAAACACTACAATACCCATAACACCTAAAACTAACCAGGATTTGAGTCTAAGCCAAGAGAAACCACGAATGCTAGCGCGCGCACATATTCCAAGTAAATGTAAGGATTATGATGCTGAAGACGTAACAATGAAAATGCACACTTCCAACATAAAGTTCAGTTTAGTTTTGAAAGTTGACATATCAACCTTATTAGATGCACAAACATTAACCATTAAAAACATTCCACTGAGGCTCATGTTATTATTCAGCCCTTCCAATTATCCTTGCGTTGCCGGATTTCACGCAAGGCTTCAACAGGAGACTTGCACCCCACTTTATCCTGTTTAGCAAGCAAAAATTCCCTGTTAAAAGAGGCATTCTGGCACATGGAGACAAGCACCACCTATCATTTTTTATCTGCTGAAACCCACCTCCTGATTTTTGCCCCGCTTCATTAAACACTAAATTACACTCTTTGGTCTCGACTCTTTATAATTTATCAGATGTATTTCTTTCTTACGTCTGACATGCAATAAAAGAGGTATTACAGAACTAATGTCTACCTGAACCTCTGGAAGATCAACCCGCATAAATGGGTTACTCTCAAATTCTTCCTCAATGGTAGATGGAATAGTTGGAAGGCCTACTCTTCTCTGACGCTCAGCCCATGCCAACTTTTGTGCAATTTTTGCATTGTCAGGTTCAACTGTCAATGCAAACTGCAAATTTTTTACTGTGTACTGCAAATAATTAACAAACATTAGAATTTTTTTAGAAAGTATAGAATTGCTGCTAAAACCCAAAATGAGATAGTCATGTTAGAGAAATAGCCAACACCACATGAACAAGTATTTCAATGAGAGAGGTGCACAGTAATGCATTCAAAAATTATTTGTAGATAAAGAAGTTTAATTTCCGTGTTGGATAACATTCCTGTATGTATATTCACATCACCTTACCTTGGAGTTATCTTTAATTGAAGCATGTGAAGGGGAGCACTGTCACAATTGGTACTGATAGGAGAGGCAGGGTAATTAGTTTTTGAATGATGGAAGATAAGCGTGATTTTTTATTCTGCCTCGGATATAATTTTTCTCCTTTTTTCTTTTTTGGGTGTGCGCACGTGTGTGTCTGTTTAAGTTATCCTGAAGTTCAAATGGTCTCACTTGAGGAAAAGAATAGATACATAGATCTAAAGTCAGAGAACAATTTTGATGTAGAACAGCCACTAGGGGCGTGATAGATATGGAACCTAATAAGTATTGGAATCAAAACTACTGAGTGTTTCTTATAGGAGGTTCATTCAAAATGCAGCAGTGTCTTGCTGTTGATGACATCTTTTCGCAAGAGAAACCCTAGACTTGCGCAGGGCAAATACATGTGATACACTGTACACAAATTTAGAGAGAGCTTTGCATGTGAGCAAGTACATGCGAGGTGGAAACTATTTAAATTTTTTATTTGTCTTCCCTTTCAACTAAAGCATTCATCATACTGAATGCAAATCATCATATGGTACACCAAGTCTAAAGAGGAGGAAAACTAACGGGGAAATTATTTTGATCAGTAAACAAGAAGAAATTATTTCTGTGCTATAAAGATAAACTAGAAGTGAGGAGCTAAAGTTACTCTAGTCCTTAACATAAAGGCCAAGAAAAGACAATTTAATACATGTTCTGCTAACTTTTTCACTCTTTTATCAAGTGTATTAAACTTTCCTTGGTGGTTGTCCCAACGTGGCACATTAGAGAGTTAACTGTTTATGCACAAAATCAAGAATCTGATCTGAGACCACTATATGAAGACACAGGATAGGTCTTTTTTCTTTTATAAAAAAGAATTACAAGATCTGCACACATTACCTCATGACCACAATATACCCGAGTTGGCTTTGGCAAAGAACCTAGTGTCACACACAGTGATTGATACATTTGTTCTGCAGTGCCTTCAAAAAACTTGCCACAACCAGCAATAAACTGCAAGCCAAAAAGATGGGAGTGTTCAAAGAAAATTATTTTTACCATCCAACAGTATAATAATGCAATTTTTTGAAAGAGGCTGTCCGTCCACAATAGTTCTTCCTGTTCACATTGTCACATTCTGGTTTCAAATATTCGTTTGTTGCTTTGTATTCCACATTTAGCAAAAGTTGCATGGAGTGGTTAAAATTCCCATCATCTTCTCCCAAAATAAAACCTTTTCAAATCCATACACCTATATTCCAAGACACAGCAGATCAAGCTGGAAGAAGTACACAGTAAACCAGATTGGATTCAACCCATCACTACCCTCCCAAATCCTGAGCAAAGTTAATAGTGAACCACTTGAGGAGGTTGAATCGAAATATTCTTGTGTCATCTATTGTAATACCTCAAAGTTGAGAGAGAGTTACCAGGAAAAGAAAAAAGAAAGAAGAAGCAGACAGATGTAGCATTGTAATTGCAAGGTATCAGTCAAAATAATTAAAGAGTTGTGCGCACAGAGAGGACAGCGAAACGAGAGTGAAATTGCAAATAAAGCATCGTAGAGATATTGATGATGAAGGGGAAGTGTTTTCCTCAGTTGGAAAAATAACTCACCAGCAGGGGGAATCGACCTCATCTTATTAATCGACAGGTACTCCTTTGATTTTGATTTATTGGGAAAACATGAAAAATACTCGAGTGCCTTTAAGTTGACTCTGCATATGAAGGGTGTTCAAGAAACCTCTTCTCTGGTTTATGCACCAGGAAACACTATCACTTTCATTCATTCATTTCTTATTCAATAAAAGATGAAATTTCATCAACTCTGCTGCAGTGTGTATTACAAAAGCATATACAAATTCCCACAGAATCCTGCAGGAAGCTAATAAAGATGAGATTGTCAGCATTCTCTATATATTCCTTTCACACCAAAATGGAGTAGCCAAAGAGAGTTGAACTGTTCTTTCTCATTGACTCTGCCCTACACTCAAAGCATCTCAAGTTCCTTTCTTTATCTCATGGCGTGTTTCATTTTTCCCACAGAACAGAAACTGGAAGAATAGCAAACTCCCATCAATTGAACGCTATCCATGTATTAAGATGCCAGGAGCTACCTTGATCTCTGAATCTACATTCAAGATCATAGGTTGTTTTGATGATTGACAATCATTGTACAAATGACAACCTACGCACAAGAAGAATGAAGGAAGAAGTACAAGAACCATGTCCTTAAAAGATCTCCAAAAGGAGCTGGTGAAGTTGGCAACACTGCCGGGGAACTGCGCAGATTGAGAGGAACGAGAGATGGTTTTGGATCGACAAGAAGAAGCTATTTCACATGCACAAAAAGAAAACCTTGGAGAATTCATTACATTCTTAGTTGATTGTAGTAGATGTTGTTTTTTATCGCAAGGGACTTTATTGACTGGGTAGTGCAACAATTAACAGTATTGTTGAGGAGAGGGGTAGGTACTGTTGTAAACAATTCCTTAGGTGTACAAGAAAAGTTGTAACCTCAAATGGCTCAAGTTTTAGTGAAGAGTTGAAGAAAATCCTATAGAGATAACTCGTGGTTTTTGCATCGCTTGAGCAAGGAGTTTTCCACATAAAAATGCTTATGTTGATTATTTATTCCGCGCTTTACCTTTTTGCATAGCGTAGGTCAGCAGCAAAATAATACCATGTCTTTCTGCAATGATTTACATCAGGAAGGCACACCCTTCTAGAAATAACAAACAAAAGCCATAGAAGGATGAGAGGAATAATATACTTAATAATGAAGAAAGGTGCACCATTACAACAACATACCCAGTGGAATCCCACAAGTGGGGTCTGGGAGGGTAGAATGTACGCAGACCTTACCACTACCTGGAACCCTTGTCTCAAAAACCCATAAGCAGAATAAACTAGATATGACAACAAGGAAGGAAAGGGAATAGAAAGGGCGACTAAAAAACGAAAAGCACATAGCAATATATAAATACGATAAAATTAATACACATATGACAGATAGTGACAAACATGATATAAACACGACTAATCCTGCTCCCCTACTATACCCAAAGAAAGGTGCACCATTAATGACCAAAAATCTGGAAACAATGAACAAAAAGTATGTGCTAGTAGCAAAAGTAGTATAATTCCATTAAATAAATTGTTAAAGTAGAAAGCTTCTCTTGACACAAAGCAAGACACACCTGTACAGGAACCAATTACTAATTAAGTTCTCTTGCTCCTAAAAGATAAAGAGGTAGAAACCTCTACTCACCAATGTATCCCCAGTAAAAACAGCAGGATCCTCTCCCTCTTTGTCAGTAACATAGTAGCTTATATGACCTTTAGTATGGCTGAGAGGAAAGAAAAAGCAATTAATTATGTGAGAATGACCGTGTAGGATAATGAGATGAGATACAATTCCATATATGAGTCTATTACATTCCAGTATATCAGAGATAATAACAGTATGCTTCATAAGGTTCATCGAGCCTACTGCTATGCAAGAGATATTTCCAAAATGAATATAGCTGTTTTTTCATCAGTATCAAGAGGCAAGGTCATCAAACAAGATTATCCAAATAATGAAAGCAGTTGAGTCCTGGACAATAAATCGGTATTAAAAATGTGAGAAATATTGGAGAAGAATATTATTGAATTGTGTCATTGAATTATTACATAGAGATCCTATTTATAAACACTACAATATAATCCTTTACCAAGTAGGATACTACATACTATTCTTATTCCAATTCTAAGTAGAATTGTTTATTACTATTCCTATTCTCTCATTCCTGCTCAAGTTGGTGTATACACATCATAAGCACCTAGTTTGTTACAAATATAATGAAAACGAGGACTAGTGAGAGACTTGGTGAAGATATCTGCAAGTTGGTCACACGACTTCAAAAATGTTGTAACAATATCTCCTGAGAATATCTTTTCTTTGACAAAATGATGATCAATCTCAATGTGCTTAGTCCTCTCATGAACCACATTTGATGCAATATGAAGGGCCGCTTGATTATCACACAAGTTCCACCTGATCAATTTTGCCAAATTGTAGCTTTCTCAACAATTGTTTGATCTAAACTAGCTCACAAGTTGTTGCAGCATTGCTCGATATTCTACTTCTACATTAGATCGAGCAACCACACTCTGTTTCTTACTCTTCCACGACGCCAAATTACCTCCGACTAACACAATATCCAAATGTAGAACATCTATCAGAGGATGATCTTGCCCAATAGGCATTTATATATCTCGTGATATGCTCATGGCCTTGATCTTCGAAGAGCAATCCTTTTCTAGAAGTTGACTTTATATATCGCAGAATACGAACAATTGTTTCCTAATGGATATCACAAGGGGAAGTCATAAACTGACTTACAGTACTCACAAGGAAAGAGATGTCAGGTCTAGTCACTGAGAGAGAATTTAAATTTCCCACCAGCGATCTATACCTTTCAACATTACTGAGTGGCTCCTCTATCCTGGAAGGAGTTTAACATTTGGATCCATAGGAGTGTCAATAAGTTTACATCTAACTCTTCAAGAATGTACAAAGCATACTTGCGTTGAGAAATAACAATACCTGATCCAGATTGAGCAACCTCAATACCTAGAAAATACTTCAGTCTGACGAGGTCTTTAGTCTGAAAAAGCTTAAAGAGATGTTGCTTCAAATTAGTGATGCCATCTTGATTGTTGCCAGTGATAATAATGTCATCATCAACATAAACAATCAAATAAACACAGATTTGGTGCAGAATGCCAACAAAATATAGAGTGATCAGCTCCACTACGAGTCATGCCGAACTCCTATATTATTGTGCTGAACTTTCCAAATAAAGCTCAAGAAGACTGTTTCAACCAAGGAGTGACTTGCGCATCGACATAGAAGGCTACTAGACTCCCCCGAGCAACAAAACCAGGTGATTGCTCCATATAGACTTCTTCCGCAAGATCACCATGTAGAAAAACATTCTTTATGTCCAACTGAGGAAAAGACTAATGACGAAAGGCAGCCATAGATAGAAAAAGATGGACCGATGCTATTTTAGCGATAGGAATGAACGTATCAGTACAAATTGAGCCCAAATATCTTAGTATATCCTTTAGTAACAAGGCGAGCCTTAAGCCAATCAACCAAACCATTTAGACCAATTTTTACTGCATAAACCCAAACGAACAGTAGATTTACCTATAGGAAAGGAGATAAGTTCTCAAGTACCACTCATATGTAAAACAAACATCTTATCAAGCATAGTCTGCCTCCATCCAGAATGAGAAAGCGCTTCACTTGTCGTCTTAGGAATGGAAATAAAGGACAAAGATAATACAAAAGCATAATATGGTGAAAGTATAATATGGGTTAGCATTTCAAGGGGAACGTATAATTGATTGGTCAGGAGGAGGTAAGTCTGCAGTAGGAGCAGGGTCTAGCGCATGACATGAATCATCTAGAATTAGTGTTGGACACGGACGATGATGATAAGTCAAGAGAGATAGCACTACAACTGGAGATGTAGAATTACCTATAGATTCCTCAAAAGTTGGAACAGGTAAGACCTTAGGTCCTACACCTAAGGCAAAGGTAAGACCTCAGAGACATTAGGATGATCACATGATGTATAGTAAGGTTGAGATTCAAAGAATATGACACCGGCGGACACAAGATAGCGATGAAGATCAGGTACCCTTATTGAACTCGAGAGTAACCTAGAAAGGCACATTTGAGAGCACGAGCGGCTAATTTATCTTTTCCTAGAGCTAAGTTCGATGATGGAGGAACTCAGCTGTGGGAATGACCCCATGTACTAATCTCCAATATGAACAAAGGATGTGCTCTTAAGGACATGAGGAGGTATAGAATGGAGATGTGACTAAGGAAACAATATGGAATGTGGAACATAATCAAGATGAAAGGACTACATCGCCCCAACGCCGCGAAACATGGGACTCAATGAGAAGAATGTGAATAATCAAAGGACTACATCGCCCCAAAAACGCCGCGAAACATGGGACTCAATGAGAAGAATGTGAACAATCTCAATAAGATGCCTATTCTTTCGTTTGCTATACTGTTCTGCTGAGGAGTGTACAGACGAGATGTCTAGTGAATAATTCCTTGGTGAGTCATAAACTCCTGAAATTGGAAGGATAAGTATTCTAACGCATAATCACTACAAAGAGTACGAATAGAAACACCAAACGATTTTGTATTTCAACAAAGAAACTTTTAAATATATAAAATAACTCAAAATAACCTTTCATTAAGAAAACCCAAGCACATCTTCAGTGATCATCAATGAAACAAACGAAATAACGACTAAAGTTGAACTAACTCTACTAGGACCCCAAATATTAGAATGAACTAAAATAAAAATAGTCTTTGGACGATCCTCAGTACTACGTGAAAATGTAACACAGGTGTGTTTCCCAAGTTGACACGACTCACAATCTAATGAGGGATAAACTAGACAAACTAGGCACCATCTTTCGCAATTTAAATAGACTTGGATGTCCCAAACATTTGTGAATTAAGTTTGGAGAATCTGTAACGGAACATGTTGTGAAGGAATTTGAAGAGGTAAGAGAGTAAAGGTCTTGTGATTCATGTCCTATGCCAATCATTGGTCCCACACTGCGGTCTTGCATGAGAAAAAAAATAACGACTAAAAGATGCCAAACTAAAAGGTGAACCAGGGACATAAAGAACAGAATCTTGGGTGATAAAAGATAAGAGTTGGGCTTTTCCAACCCCTATTGGTTTTGTTTGGATTCTATTGGCTAACGTGATAGCAGGAAGAGATTGTGATTAAACAATATCAAACAAAAGTGACTTGTTACCAGAAATATGATCAGAAGCTTTTGAGTCCATAACCCATGATCCAAGAGTACTATACTGTGAAACACAAGCAAAACAATAACCCATAATAAGAACCGAGGCTACTTGTGGAGACGTTTGCTTACTTGCTTGATACCGAAGGAACTCATCACATTTTGCCTAAGCAATATGAGCATTATTGGATGATTGATCAGGCTGAACAACAAGAACATTAGGTTAAGCAACAGATTCTACTTGTAGAAATGTTTGTTTACTTGCGCGATTTCGAAGGGATGCATTATATCCCTTTATAGCAGTAGGATCATAACTGGGTGGTGAACCATGCAAAGTATAACATATGTCGTGAGTGTGTTCAAGCTTATGACAATAACTACACTTAGATCGAGACCTTCCGAAACGACCTTCTCCTGGTTGATTCTCTATAGTATATGTTTGTCAATAGTTTGAGATGCAAGAATAGAGGAGTCAATGGTGGGTGAAGAAACTACTTTATAACTAGGAGGCACAGCAAGATGAAGTAGACGAGAGTAGTTCATCAATCGCAAGGATGGTGCGACAAGCTAAGATCTGATCACGTACTGAATCATGATCAGCAGTGTGCTCTTGTTGTTTTTTCCACGTTTGCAGTGACTAGCATCAACGTTCCAAATTCCTCCATGACGGACTATCCCAAGTATGTAGACATAGGATTCTTGTTTCTTTAAGTTGGTCATCCGAGATATCACATCATAGAATCAAGATATGTCATGAGTATATAAAGCACGAGCCTTTTTCCAAACTGAATAACATGCCTGGAATGAGCGAAACAAGAGCATCAACTTGAAATCAATAGATCGCCGTAGTAGACTACGAATCGAGCATCAACCTTCTCACATTGTGCTTTGGCTTTCGCAACTTCTTCACTAGCCTTACCCTTTTCATCTACCATACAAGTATTGGTTGTTAAGTGGTCATGGACACCTTGACCTTTGCACCATAATTCAGTCGGGGAAGCCTAAGCTAAATAGTTTGAGCTGCTTATTAATGGTTCTGAAGTGATCACAGGGTTTGAACTTCCTATTCCTATACTTATGGAGCCAAAAGGATCAATTCCGAAAGACATTTTCCGAAATCAGACTATTCTAATCTACAATCTAGAAAATAAACTGCAAGAGTCCCAAAAAAAAAATATTTGTCACCAGGAAATCAGATCTGACCATCGAAGAGTGGTCAAAATCAGAAAAGAAAATAAATAAATAAATAAAACTAAAACTTTGTGGCTGTTGGAAACTAGTCGGAATAAAAAAATAAATATATGGTCAGCCTCGGAATACAGAGGCAACTATTCCAAGGTTGAGCTCACTGGAAACTATATATTGAAAAAAAAACTAGCTAGAACCGCCACATGCGCCGGCGCATGTAGCGCGTGGCAATGCAAATCTGTGACTTTTGGTCGCGTGTGAGGGTGCGTGATCCACAAAACTCGGAGGAGCTCACTGGAGTTTGCTCGTCTAAGTATCCCACACCTAGTGGTGGTGTTGGTTTTCGCACAATACTTGCAAAACAAAACAAAAAAAACAAAAAAAAAAGATGTAGACCAGCATTTAAAGATTACCAAAAACTGACTGGGTTTTCTTTCATGTAAGTTTCTCACCAATGCGCTGATACCATGTGAGGAATATTGGAGAAGAATATTATAGAATTATGTCCTTAAATTATTACATAGAGATCCTATTTATAGCCACTACAAGATAATCCTTTACCAAGTAGGATACTACGTACTATTCTTATTCCAATTCTAAGAAAGACTGTTTATTCCTATTCTTATTCTAACAAAGAACATCAAATTGAAAATTAGTGAAGGAGAAAGTCAGCAAACTTTAAGTCACTCACGCTGGTGTGTGAAGAGCTAATATGCTGATGTCAGCACCAAGGGATACCCTGTCACCATTGTCAACTTTATCTGTACAACCCCTCACATTATCAACTGATCCACCATAAACTTTAATTCCAGGAACAAGCTGCTTTATTTTATCATTTCCTCCAGCATGATCCCTGAAATGCGTTGCTGTTCATCAGGATCAGATAAAAGCAGATCCCACAGATGTACCTAAATAGATGTTTTACAGCATATGGAGATGAATAAAATTAAGATATCCTGCAGTTGATTTTTTGGGTCCTAAAACATGTGTTTCAATGGTGCGCTGTTCAACCCATGCTAGCCATGGATCAAGCTCGTGAATTATTTTACCCTCTTGGAATATTTGTAAACTAAATCACATCCAGAGAACAAATGGAGGGGAAGAAAACATTGTAAACGACAAACCATCAAAAATGAATTAATTTAATTAGATAACGCTGGATCTATAATCAGCTAAGTTACAATCACATACTCTCCTCAACAAACCAGCTAAGAATCCCCTCAACCCCACCCCCACCCCCACTCAGAAAAATATTGGCTTTAGGATATTATCCTCATAAGATGAGGTTCCCAAGTCCCATACTGATCCCCCAAAAAATGCCTCTTCGCTTTTCAAGACGATCTGTCTTTTGATACCCCAATACTCTAGGAATATTCTACTTTTCACTACATTCACCATCTCAAGAGGAGGCCCTCTGCAAATTTGCAGTTTCCAACTTTTGAGTCTGGCATAATTGTGTCCATCTTAGTTGTAATAGCAAATATATTAGCTGGATATCGTTTTGATCAGTATTTTGTTTCTTTCTACTTGATTAATCAAATTATATGTTATGAGCTATAATACTCTCTTTCCTAATTTAAATGACACATTCTCCGTTTTTGGATGTTCCAAAATGTTTGATAGTGTATTTAATCTTTCACAACTTTCAAGGATTCAATTATTTTGTTAAACTATTCAAATATTAACTTAGATGTACTGTTATCTCCATCGAACAAACTTTCAACCATTGTATTAATATTTTTTTCTACCAACAGTAATAAAGTATAGAAGTCAATGACCATCTTAAAAGCTCCGTGGCTGTCAACAACATTATATAAATTGTGCTGGAGAGAGCATCTATTATCAACATTTTCTTGAAGAGACTGGCAAAGAAGATCTTTCTTGGGCTGAAACAAGGAGGGTTTGGGATTTCAAGTTCACTGAATGCCCAATTTTGTCCCTATACTAATCTGAAGAAACAAAAGTAACCTCTTTTACAAGAACTGTTGCCATTTTGACAGCAAGCATATCAACGACGAATTTTTTAGTCTAATTTACAAGACAATATGTCATAAGCTTGCAAGTTGCCAACATTTGTCCAACTAGTAAGCCAGGTTTAAAAACTCACATGCCCTTCTTAATAAACTTGATAAAAATAGCAACTTCTGAAAATCCCTATTTATATTTCAGGATAATGAATCCCTCATCATACATCAAATTGAATTGATTATCACCTTAGAATAATTTGACCATGTCGATAACGGGCTCTTGGGCATGAATACTATTTCAGCACATGCACATATTAAAATTGAAAAATAAATATGCTGAATGAAATGTATAAACACCAGCCTAAAGATATATCTGGAATTGAATTATTGGTTTCAAATCTTCAACTCTCAACATACATTTTCAACTCTCCAATTTCAAGTTGTAGCACTCTTTTTGTCAACTTCTAACTCAAATATTGTCCAAATGCCTACTAAGAAAAGACTTAATTAGAAGTGTGAACAGACCAGTGGTGATGAGTGGTGAGAACAAACTTGAGGTCAACTTCGTTCTCTTGAGCAACTCTGAGGACCTTATGCGGCTCGACAGGGTCTACGACCGCAGCTTCCTTAGTAGTTTCATCGATGATCCTGCCAATATTCACAGAAATAGCAAAAACCCTAATAAATAAATCTGATATGAATCAGAAAATTGAAATAGACATCTGATTTAATATACATATAGGAATAGTTGTCATCTAAGCATGGTATGTGAAGAACTTTCATCTCCGACTCAGGCGCCGATCAGATTCTACCTCTTCAACTTCGACGAGCAAAGAGGACAGCAGACTAAAATGACGTGGATAAGGTTCGAGCTTCCACAGCGTTCTAGAAAACTGACGTGGCACAGAAAAGTACAGGGCTGTTTGGCTGTAATAGAAATACAGATTAAGCACCCACAGGGGGACGCGGTAAGGGACGGGTTTAGAAATAATTATTTTTAAAACTAATATAGCGTGGGTTGAGTTGGGTTGAGTTGAGAGTTTGAAAAAATAAATAAGAATTTAAAGAAAATTAAATCTTCATAATTATTAAAAATTAAATATATAATTTTTTATTTTAAATACTGACTTTAATTTTATTTTTTTTAAAAAATTTAAATTAGACATATCCAGTATATTGTTAGTTGTTAAAATGTTAAGTAAAAATTTTTAATTAATGATTAAGAAATAATTGGTGAAATGACAACTAAAAATAATTAATTAGTTTTTGACATGTTAATTAGTGAAAGATTAAAAAAAATTATGAATTTTAGTTTTCATATTAAATTCAATTAAAAAATAAAAAAATTTCAAAATTTAAGCAACGCGGGTTGAAAATAAAAAAAATCATCATCCAGAGCAGGGCGGTTTAAAAAAATTGTGAGTTGAGTTCAATCTACCCGCACCCGCTCCATTGTCATCCCTAATTTAAGGATTCTTTGGCCATCAAGTAGGGATATTTAGAAAGCAGTTTCTCTTTTCATGAGGTAATAGTTTTATACCTAATTATTAAAAGTATGAATTTTATACCTAAACTATCATTTATTAGTTTGAGAAACACCATTTTCTCTCTCTTTTATTCCATGCTCGTCATAATGTGTACTACACTCTCTCTTTATTTTAAGAAAAATATCACATTATACTCTACATAGATAAAATATTCCATCTTGACAATAAATAAATAAATAAATTATAGTATCAATTAAAGTTCAATATTAAAGTATTATTATTTAAAAAAAAATTTAAACTAAAATGTAAAATATTTTTCTTCTCCCTTTCCACCACTTTCTTTCCAATACCCACCTACCTCCAACCCCCACCCCATGAATCAACCAATATTTTAGTTTTTTTTTAAATGGATTGATTTAGTCAAACAGTCCACTATCACCCAAACTGAGTCACACTTACTCAATGCCATGTGTAACCGGTAACAAAGTTCGTACTGGTGCATTCTCACTTTCACTCGGGAATGATATCCTCTGCATCGAATCTCCCGGCTTTTTGTGCTCATACTTTACTTGTTGAAAATTTAAGCACTTAGAGCTCGTTTGAATTAGCTGAAAAAAGTGGCTTTTAAAAAAAATTTCAAAAACACTTTTTAAAGAGCTAAAACTTGTTTTAAAAATAAGCAGTTACGTATTTGGATAGAAGTGTTTAAACTGAAAAAAAAATTGTTAATGTGTTTGGTATCAAAGTGTTATTAAACACTTTTTTTTATCAAAATATCTGAAATACCCTTTAAATGTTATTTTTAATATTTAAAATATATAATTTTAATAAAATACATGACATATTTCAGTTTTTTTTAAAATTATATTTGTAATAAGTAATGGTTATAAAATAAGGAAAAAATAATTTAGAAGGAAAAAAAAAAGAAGAGCAAGAAAAAGAAGAAAAAAATGGTAGAAAAGAAAAAACAGGAAGAAAGAAAGAGCAAACAACAACAACAACATACCCTAGTGAAATCTCACAAGTGGGGTTTGGGGAAGGTAGAATGTACGCAGATCTTACCACTACCTTATCGAGAGAAAAAAAAAAGAAAGAGCCAATTTTTTTAAAAAAGTGAAAAAAAGATAAAAAGTAGGAGCAAAATAATATAGAAAATATAAGTAAACATTATAGATAAAGAAGTACATTTGTTGGTAAAATATAAACAACTTTTAAGCTAAAAACAAAAAAGTTGGGGGAGACCAACTTCTAACTTTTGATTTATTTTAAGTTATTTTTAACTTATTTAAACTAGTTTAAGATTTGTCAAACACTTCCAGCTAAAAAAAAGAGCTTAAAAGCATATTTGATCAACTTTTAAGCTAATCCAAACATCCTCTTAGTCACATACTCTGCAATGTTCTTCTTCATTCCATGTCACTAATAATATTGCTTCAAGTCATGAAACATCTTCATCACTCTCGAGTAAAATTCTTTGAGGAAATTTTTACTTCATCCAATTTAGATATTATTTTTTTTTAGAACAAATAATTCTATCATATCCACCTAATCCCCCACTTTCATTTTCTTGCTATTTTTAAAAAATTATTTTTTAATTGCTGTAATTTTTTAAAACAATTTTTAAATATTTTTGTTATATTCGATACACAAGTAGCAGAAAATATTTTTCTAAAAATATGTGTATATAGCTATAGAATTATTTTAAAAATATATTTAAAAAAAGATAAAAATAAATACGAGCGAAAGTTAGATGGGGTGGGGTAGAATTTTATTTATTTTAAAAAATAAGAATAATATCATTTTTTTTTAAGAAAGAAGGGGAGGAGGAGGTAGTTTGAATTTTTAAAAAATTCCTTAAAAAATAAAAAGGTAGAGATTATATGGGGGTGGCATGGTGGGGGTATGCGGATAGTGGGGATGAAGTACGTGAAAAAAATATTTTAAATTTTATCTTTTAAAAAATAATATTTTTTGAGCGACTTGATCTCACTGAGGACATGACCTTAGATAGAAAGGAGTAGTGATCGCAAATTAGAGTGGAAGACTAATAGGTTATTAGGGTTAGGTGGATGTTTGACCTTGGGGTATAGTAGAGTAGTAGGATTATGTTGTTATTATCCGTCATATATATGTTGATTTTATCGTATTTACATACTATCATGAGTTTTTCGTTATTAGTCATTCTTTCTATTTCCTTTTCTTCTCTTTTTCTTCATATCTAGTTTATTCTGCTTATGGGTTTTTGAGATGAGGCTCTTCCCAAGAAATAGTCTCTCTACCTTGTGAGGTAGTGGTAAGGTCTGCATACATACCCTCTCCAAACCTCACTTGTGGGATTCACTGTTATGTTGTTGTTGTTGTAATATTTTTTGAGAAAATTTTAGTATTTTAATCTTTAACTTTTAACTAATATTAATAGTTTATTTAATTTTTGTTAAAGTGAAATATTTTATCTATATGACAAGTTTTTTCCCAATAAAAAAGAGTGCATTACACATATATAGCATTGAAGTGTGTTTCTCAAACTAATACATGATAGTTTAGATATAAAATTCACACTTCTCATAGTTTAGGTAAAAAACTAAAATAATAGGATACTTTAGGTGTGTTTTTGACATTTATCTCAATTATTTAAATTTTTTTCTCTTTTATTTGAAAGAGATCAATGTTTATTAGTAAAAATTTTATGAATGTTTGGTCATGTTCCATTATGAAATATAAAAAAATCAGTTTTTTACTTTTCAAAGTGAAAAATGATATTTCAAAATTAGAATTGCATTTAGCTATAAATATAAATTAGAATTACTTTTAACTTTTATGAGTAATTTTAAGTGAAAATAAATTTTTATTATTTTTTAAGAAAAAAGGAACAAAATTACTCCTCAACTTTGTTTTATTATTTGATCCTACCCCACCGTTAAAGTAAGTTGGTGATGCCTCGTAATTGCGAAACTTACCATTCATACTCCTTAATTGGATGGAAAAGCCCAAATCATTTAAAATTATCCGATTTTAAAAATAATAACCTACAGTATTAATATAACTCAAAATCAAACCTGATAACTTAACACAAACCTACTTCACCTCCATCTCTAAAGCAGAAACTCAAAAACTCAATTATAAGAATTTTGGGATCATGGGTCGTCCATGTGGATCAACTCGATCCAATCTTAACCCGACCCGTGAATCTAGTTTAAAAATAAGGCGTTATAATTAAATGATAACTTTTCAACCTTATCCTAAAAGGATGGGGATGAACAGTTATTTTTCAACTAGGAGAAAGCAGTTGTAACTGCTTATCCACTTCCCTATTTCAAGGGTGAGTGGTTGACTCCTGTTGTAGGTGGAAGAGTGGGAAGTTATCTGTCCATTTTTTGAAAACTATCATATCAGTGAAAACAAAATTGTGAGAAAACTAGAAAGAGAATTTCGGACCCTATATTCATCAATCCACACAAGGCATTTAGCATGTGGACAATAATCTGTATTCCTAGTGAAACGAAAGTAGATTTAGGGTAAATTTCACTAATAGCAACAAACGATAACAACTTTAACAAAAAGGTACGACCTGTTGTTCTTGCCCCGTTACTTTTTCTTACAAATGATATCAGAGCATGATTGGATTGGCTGTAGATTCCATGTTAAATGTCTTTATTCATCGAGTTATGATTTTTTTATGATTAATGATTTTTGACAATTTTTTCGTAAAGACAGATTCTGTTTAGGTCTGTTTTGACTCCCGTTCGATAATATTTTAGGCCTAATTTTTATATACTCATATTCTACTCGTTTTAAGCTTTCCAAAAATATTTTATATTAGAAAATTGAATTAAAAACGAGTTAGATGAATTTTTGAAGTTTGTTAGTTTCTGACTGTATTTTTGATGAAAAATTGCTATTGATTTTGAAGTTTTCAAATTTTCATGCTAAAATTTTAGTCCGAAATTATTATAATCATAATCTACTTGTTTAGGACATTCAAAAAACATATCATAATAGGAAATCAGATGAAAAATCAAGTGAGATGAATTTTGAGAAAAAACAATAATTTTTTTTTTCATATTTGGGTTGTGTTGGTTGATTTTCTTGGATGTAAATAGAGCAATATGTCATCTTTAAAGTCCTGAGTTTGATCTTTTGTTCTCTACCAGAAATTTGTGACATTCGTTGTCACTTTTTGAATGGTATATGCCATAACATTGAATTTCTGGTTCCTATTTTAGACATGACTAAACGAAAATATGTTCCTATTATTCTAAGTGGGAGTAATCTTAATGGAGGAGCAAAAAGAAAAAGAATTTGTTGCAAGAAGATAAGATCACTTGTTGATTCTGATTCAGAACCGAAAGTCAGAAGAAGTGATTCCATTACGAAACAGAATCGAAAGAGGAAAATGAGGGCAGAAAGAAGAGAAGGAAGAAAAAAAATACTCATTGTTCTCAAGAAAATTAAAATGACTTAGTCAGACTCTTTACTGGACTTCCTTGGAGATTTTAATAAGAAATTGGATAAAATCAAAGAAAAACATGTTAGCGTTGAGGATAAGGAAGCCCTAATCATTTTGTATGATTCTTTACCAATCTTTTGGAAGCATGAACTATTTAGGATATAACGAAATAGAGCCAGACAAATCTTTATAGAGATTCGTGTTGGTCTTAGGAGTATATCCTGTTTGATTTTTTTGTGATGAACAAGATATTTTATTTTTTTGTTTTATTTTGACAAATTATGAATTATATTATACTAGGTAATTAGCAGTCGCTTCGTGTTGTCATAAGTAATCATTTAAAAATAAAAATAAAAATAGGAGCTTAGAGGCTCATTTTATTTGAATAAAAAGAGAATACAAAAAAACATTGTCTAAATGCAGAAATGTTGGCCCAAAATTAAACCTGTCAACCCAACTCACCCTGTTGTTAGCTAACCCCCACCTATAACACACTATACTTGACCTTTCAGCTAACCCTCACCTAGAAGTTTCCAAAAAAGTCTCAATGGTGCTCCTTTGGAAAACACTGTTCATCGTCCTTCTTCTTCTCAATAGTCTTCGATATCCTTGCAACACACCCTTCATTTTTTGTCCTTCTTTTAGCAAGAGTAAGTAGCTTTCTCTCATTGTGCTTACCCTCTATTTTTCAGTCAATTTAACCACCATGTGTTGAATCCTACATTTCCAGGTAGATATATAGTCATCCGCATCTCTACTCAATAAGGATCCAGCCTGACTTTCTTTGTTCACATCCGGTAAGCTTTCTCGCCCATATCTAAAAGTTTGTTGTCATTCACTAATATTTTCCATTTTTCCAAATAGCTACAAAGATGTTGATAAGGACCCACCGTCCTAGCAAGCTGTGATGTTAATGTAATAGGTCATTTTTGGGGCATATGTTTTTGTAAAGTAGTGTAGCTCTGGTTTTCATCTTCACAGTCTCTTTTAGCTTTGTAAAATCTCCTTTCGTAAGTAATGTAGGCTATGAAACCCCATTGAAATGTATAGCTATGCTACTCATTTCGCATATATGTCTGCAAATCATCATGTATGTTACCCGCAATACTATTATCATTATCTGCTACTGGTGCTAAAATAGTAACTGCTGGATATGTATCCCTGATCCCCTATACAAGGATTCTTTTTGTTCTGAT
>DF360274.1:19297-57192 GCA_000787875.1 Solanum virginianum | reverse complement strand
GATGTTTTTTTATCTATAATTAGTCAAATTTCACCTTTGTATCATCCTAAACATTTCCTAATACTCCCCAGAACACTTAGCCATATTTTCACTCCAAATTCTAAGACTCAAAACCCTCATCCAGATTTAAGGATTCTCTTCAAGCTTCAAGTCTCCATTGTCAACCTTCACCAAGAACTTCTCCAAACCTAAAGTATGTGGTGTTGAACTATTGGGTCCTTCCACCCATGATGCCTAAACCCTCTTTTGCTTAATAATGCATGATTTAAAGTTAATTTTACATATGGATCTTGTATATTAAAAAATTTACTACACAGTGATTTTAGATCATGAAAGTATGGTTGTTTTAGCATGTTTTGAGCTTTAAATCTTGGATCTAATGTTGGATTTGATGTGGGGTTTTGATGCAAATGTCTTGGGGGTGTTGCAAGGTGTTGATTGATGGTTTTACAACAGATTTTCTTGCATGGTCTTTTACCCTCATTACACATCCCAAGGTGCTTGATAAAATGTCCGGTTATGGTTTCTTGAGGAAATAAAGGCCCAAAGCATGAGATATGATATGAATGATGTTATTATGATGAAAAGAGCTTATGTATATGATGATGAAATGATCTTATGTATATGATGAATTCTATATAAAGTGTTGCATTAGACCATGCCCAATCTGAGGGGACAAGAGCCCGGGTAATTGAGATGGGGGTTCGTACTCATCCACCTAAGTGATGGGGTGACATTATCGCCAACCGATATGAGGGTTCGTACTCATCCACCTAAGTGATGGGGCGACATCATCACTGACCCCAAGAGGTTTATACCTTGGAAATCTAGCTTGGTCTCTTCTACACATATGATATTCCATAAGAGCATGAATTACTTAAGCACGTTTTACTTATGCATTGATCATACATGTCATCTTGTTATATTATACATATTGCCTATTGTTATGCATGTCGATCACACCCATGTTTTACTTATGCATTGATCATACATGTCATATTGCTATATTATGCCTATTGCCTATCGTTATGCATTTTGGATTATGATGGCTATCTATTGTTGCATTGCATCCTACATACTTAGTATATTCAAACGTACTAACGCATACTCTTGCCTACATGATATCACCATGTTGGAATCGGTGCCCAAGTTGATCATCCTCCTCCTTCACGTGGCTTTGGTTTATGTTTTCCTCTTATCTATGTATTAAAACACTATCTTATGTTCTATTTGGGTATGAGAGTGAGCCCGATTACTTTGTCTTGGCCCTCGCTCTATCTATATATGTAGAGGTGTTTGTTGGACAAGTTATGTATTTATGATATGAACTATGATTCCTTGTCTTTTGATGTTAATGTGTTGCAAATCTTTCCCTTAGGCCCAATGCCCCCATTCTAATCTACATGTCTTTTATATGCTTCCGCGACTAAGGATGTGTAATGATAAGTCAAGAGGCTTGTTTGGGGTTTCTTTGGGTTTCCCATTTGCTATGTCATGTCTAGGCCCTAGGCTTGGGTCGTGACAATTACTACATCCCTAATTAAATAGAATTTGGAAATTAGATTTTAGATGAGCAAACCCAACTTTGAGTCCTAGAAGAGGTTGAAGAAAATGGGAATAAATTGCACAACTCCAATTCTAGTAAGATAGATGGTCAAGGCTTAATGGTTGATCACCCTAAGGGTTAAATGGGAGTTGTACAGGTTGATAATAGCACAAAAGGCATTTCTAGTAGCCATGCAGAGATGGATAGGGATCAATCTATTGAGCAAATCAAGGAAAAGAGTCATGTGGAAGGCATGGAGGGTCCCACAGATTCTTCCTCGACCTTAGGTAAAATTTTAGATCCCAAAGCTAATGATAAGCGTTTATCTTTGAATCATATGTGTGATGGGGGCCAATGTGATAAGATAGTTAGTGCCCCTGGCAATTCTAAGTCTGTTTTATAGAATATTGAGGTGGATAAGGTGAATGAGAAGGTTGATCATGCTATGGAGAATGCCACCAAGAAACCTGCTCAAACCAAAAAACAGCCAACTCCCCTAAGGTTTCTTCTAATTTTGATGTGTACTAGTCCTAGAGATCCAAAAATATCTCTACTAGTAGTAGAGATAATACAAAAGACAAGATGATGCCCAATCACTCATCTATAAATGCCAACAATTAGCAGCCTAGTGAGCCTTCACCCCCTCCTATGGTTCAATCCTTTGCCACCAGACTAAGAATGAATCAAGCCCAAAATGAGGTTCCCATTTCTATATTCCCTCCAAAAATAACTACCAAGCAGGGGCATCTTGCTATGATTTTTAATAAAGAGGAGTTCATGGGTAAGCTTGCTGACAGATGTAGATATACCCTTGTGGGTAAATTTTCTTGTACAATATCTAGAATGAAGGTGATTAGGAAAAGCTTTTTTGCTCAAACTCAACTAGTTGGTAGTGTGAAAATTGCCCATTTAAACTCCAGGCACATTTATATTGACTTGGATAATGAGGCTAATCATATCACAGTGTGGACTAAGTAGAGAATGTATATTGATAGTCAGTTGATGAGATTGTAATTGTGGACTCTTACTTTCCAGCTAGAAGAAGAAACTTTCATTGTTCTAGTTTCGGTGACAATACCAAAGCTTCCCTGGCACTGCTATTACATGGAAGTGATTGCTGCACTTTTGGCTCCTATTGGAAAGACTCTATACCTTGGCAGAGCCTCTATTAAAAATACCAGGGTTAGTGTGGCAAAGGTTAGAGTTTAGATGGACATTACCAAGGATAGACCTCAGCATATTTTGCTGAGTTTTGATGAGGAAGGCATTTTAGTTGGTAAGTGACAACTAATCCAGTATGAAGACATCTCTGATTACTGTGGATATTGCAAACATCAAGGGCATGCCATTTCTAATTGCATGATCAAAAGATGGGAGGATGAGGCCAAAAAAAGGAAGGACATGGAAGAAGCAGCAAAACAACAAAATAAAGGTGAAACTAATGGTGAAAACCCTAACATTAAGAAGTAAGGTTCTTGAATGCAAAATAATAGTGAAGAGAACAAGAAAAAAGAAGCAAGCAGTGCAGGATATACTTCAACATTTAGAAGGAGGATTAGTGGCAAACTCAAAAGAAAAAATATAACAAGAGAAGATAATCATAGAATCAACTGAATGTTGTTAATCAAAGGACCAGATTGCTCAAGCTCAAGAGATTCCTAATAAGGGCAGGTATTGACTTGAATACTTCCTAAAATGTGAATGTTGATCAAAGTCAGTTAAATCAGCCCCCTAACCCCCATACTATTAATGTGATAGAAAGTGAAGTTATCATAACCTCTTCCCAGAACCCCTCTATTATTACTGGCTTAGCTGATGTAATTTTTAGAGGGAAGATGGTGAGGCAGGAGAAACCTACTAACATACAGGATGAGGTATCAAAGGGTGAGGTTGGTTCTCATGTCCATACTCCTACTACTACTCAATCACAGGTCAATGTAGATAAGGTTGGTCCTAATTTTCAAACCACTAGGGTAGGGTCCTCAGATGATATGTTAAGATAGAAATCTAGAGTCATAATAAAGTTATGGATTAGATGCAACCTATGGGTGGTATGGCCAAAGACATGGGTTCCCTGGAAAGTTCTAGTGTTTTTGAAAGCAAGAACAAGCCTAGTAAAAAAAGAAGAGAGGCCATGAAGAAGAAGCTTAAGGCTACAGTGGTTACTCCTGAAACTTCTAAGGTCAGTCTAGCCCACAAGACTACTCAAGAGATAGCAACATATAAAAAATTCATTCTGGTTGATAAGTACAATGGTATGACTATTACTCCATTAATTGTTCAGTTCAACACCCCCCCTCAAGTAGGGAACCACCTACTGATAATACCAATATTTGTCAATTCAACTCTGACCGTATGCTTCCCAGTAATGAAAATGATGAGTATGAGGTTATTAATTCTGAAAATGAAGTTGATAAAGATACTTTCCCTGTTAGTGAGCATCATGATGATGATGATACTAGTGAGCACTTAGTCAGAGCTTTCAGTCCTTCTAATGGTAGTGTTATGCAGGAGGAGATACAACAAGTGAGTCAGGAACAAGGTTTATCTCCCAGGGGTTCTCATCAGACCAATATTCATTCCAAAAAGTTCAGTACCAAGCATCCTTTCACTTCTGGCAGGCCCAACACAAGACTTTTTACTTCCAAATCTTCCCAATGATTAATACAATCATTTGGAATGCAAGGGTTATTAATACCCAAGGAGCTATGGAAACAATTCAATCTCTTAAGATTATTCATCAACTGGCTATGATTGTCATATTAGAGTCTTTTTCTACTAATTTTCAATTACACAGTTGTAGAATTCAGCTAGGCATGGAGAAAGATGTATGCAACAACATTGGCAAAATTTAAGTGTTTTGAGATCATGAAGTGGACTGTAATATGCTGGAGAATGATGAGGAGCAAATCACTTGTGAGAACCAACACACTTAGATTCCTCACAAATTCATATCTACTTTTATTAATGCTAAGTGTATATATCATTTGAGAAGACTTCTATGGGAGAGAATGCTTTATATTTCTTATAGGTTCAATGATCACCCTTGGTGTGCTATTGGGGACTTTAATGTTATCACTTCCACTGAGGAGAAATTAGGGGGCATTCTTTATAATATAAAGAAAAGGTTGAATTTATTTTGGTTATTGAAGGCTGTGGTCTTACTGATCTTGGCTTTGCTGGACAAAAATTCACTTTGACTAATAATAAGAGGGTGTTGTTTAGAGTGTGGAAGATGTTGGATAGGGCCATGGTCAATGACAAGTGGCTTGATGTAATACCTCAGACCGTAGTTACTCATTTGCCTACTGTAAGTGTAGAACATTGTCTTTTACTGCTAGAAATGACAACCAGACTAGACAATGTTATTTAATACTTCAAATTTTTGAATTGTTGGGTAGAGCAGCCTGGTTTCTTGGATGCTATGAAGGAATGTTGGGAAGGAACTATCTCGGGAAATCCCACATGGGTTTTTCATCAGAAATTAAAGAGGTTATCTAATACTCTCACTAGTTGATCCAAATCTCAATTTTGAGGACATTCATGCCAAGGTCAAAAGCTATGAAGAATGAATTAAATTAGTTGAGGATAAGCTGATTAATTATAGTACTGATGCAGCTACAATTCATCTCCATAGTCTGAATGCTGAATTTATTAGATTTCTCAAGCTTGAAGATTCTATTTTAAGGCAAAAATCTCAGTTAAACTACTTCAAAGAAGGTGATGCCAATATTGGTAACTTCCATGCTCTATTTAGAGGGAGAAGAAAAAGATTATTCATCCATAAAGAAAAAGATGATGGTGACTATTATCAGGGAGATGAGGAAATTGCTGAGGCAACATGTTTTCAACTAATTTTCACTGGTGAGGAAAAACTCATCAATGAAGAGGTTCTCAATTGCATTCCTAACATGGTCACTCAAGATGTTGCAGACTATACCTGGTATGGAGGAACTTAAAAAATGGTTTTCTCAATGAGCCCTCACTTTGCTTCAGGCCCTGATGGTATGAATGGCAAACTTTTTCAAACTTGCTAGGATATAATCAAGACTGACCTATTGGCTGTGGTACATACTTTCTTCTATGGTCAGATCATGTCAAAGTATTTCTCTCAGGCATGCCCAGTTCTATTGCCCAAGACTAAAAATCCTAACAGGTTGTCTGAGTTTAGGCCTATAAGTTTGAGCAACTTTGTCAGCAAAATGATCTCTAAGTTGTTGTGTTTGAGGTTGGTACCTATTCTTCCTAGTCTGATATCTTCTAATTAGTTTTTGTGTAGGGGAGGAGTATGTTAGAAAATATTATACTTTCTCAAGAGATTGTCTATCAAATTAGGAAGCCAAGCATTAGGAGGCAATGTTGTTATTAAGATTGACATGACCAAAGCCTATGATAGGGTATCTTGGTCTTATATTTGCATTGCTATGAGGAAGATGGACTTTCCTGAAAGGTTCATTGATATGACGTGGAGGATCACGTCTAATAATTGATACTCCATCATCATCAATAGATCCAAGTATGATTTCTTTCACTCCATTAGGGGACTCAAATAGGGTGACCCTTATCACCTGCTCATTTTATCATTAATGGTGAAGTGTTGTCTAGGCTGCTTAATGAATTGCATCATTCTCCTACTTTTCATGGCTCCTATATGGAGAAAATGGGTCCTCAAATTAACCATCTAATTTTTGCTTATGACATCATTATTTTCACCTCTAGAAGAAGCAAATCTCTTGAGTTGATTATGAAGGTCCTTTCTGTGTATGAAGGTGTTTCAGGACAATTAATTAACTAAAATAAGATCCATTTCATCATGACTTCTCATGCTTTTAAGAGGTCTGTTAATAGGGTCAAGCATATCACTAGTTTGTTTTGTAGAAAAAGGCTCCATTCACTTATCTTGGTTGTCCAATTTACATTGGGAGGCAAAGGATTATCTACTTCTCCGATCTAGTCTCTAAAGTGGTGTCTAGAATCTTCAGATAGAAATCTAAGCTGCTTAACTATTGTAGCAGTGCTACACTCATTAAACATGTGTTGCATTGTCTCCCTATTTACATCTTATCAGCTGCTTCTTATCCTTCTACCATACTCAAGCAAATTCAGTGCATCACTCCTAATTTTTTCTGGGGCTGGTTAGATAAAAAGAGAAAATATCATTCGTCCTCCTGGAGGAATCTAAATTTTTCTTATGAAGAAGGAGGCATTGGTGTTAGAATGATCTCTGAAGTGTGTAAATCCTTCCAATACAAGCAGTGGTGGTCCTTCAGATCCAAGAATTCACTTTGAGGGGACTTTCTTAAAGCAAAATACTATCAAAGATATAATACAGTTAGTAAGTAATGGTATACAAGGGAATCCCTCGTCTGGAAGCATATGATGTAAAACAAATATGATAAGGAACCTTATATTTATTGGTAGATAAATTCTGGTAATTATTCTTTTTGGTGGGACAATTGGTTGGGGGTCGGACCATTAGCCCATTTCAGATATGTAAGTAGTAGGCTTGACAATACCAAAGTTGCTGCTTTTATTCAAGATGGTCAATGGAATATGGAGATGATCATGAACACTGCCCCCTTCCCCAAGCATGTTTCTTCTATTTTAGCTACTCAGTTACATATCCAGGAGGGAGTATCTGATAGAGCTGTGTGGAAGCCAAATGCTGATGGTGTTTTTTTTTAGTGTCTTCTGCCTGGAACATGATTAGAGAGTAAAAGGTTATGACAACCATTAACAAATTCACTTGGCACAAACATATTCCTTTTAAATGTTTTTTTTACTGTGGAGAGCTCTAAAGGGAAAGCTTCCCACTAATGAGAAGTTGAGCAAATTTGGGCATGACCCTAAGGAGTGTTGTTGTTGTTATAACCTTGAGATGGATATTGTGGAACATATTTGTCTCTGGTTATTTGCTAGAAATATGTGGAAGTTCTTTGTTGCTTCTTGTGGTATTAATAGTGATTTTCTGCCCTTACATTACTACATCATGAAATTGTGGGATGCTGAGTACAAAAATAAGGCCCACAAATTATTTCTTCAAGCTGCTCCTATTTATATATGTTGGAACTTGTGGAAAAATAGGTGTGCTAGTACATATGCTGGGAAGAGATCTAATCTGGTCAGAGTAAAATTTTTGGTGTTCAAGGACACCTTTTTTCTTATGAAAATTGTTTATCCCTATATTTGTTGGCCTACAAACTAGAATGAGATGGTAAATTTGGTGGAAAGGTGATGTCATGGCATTAAAATTACTCTTATTCTTTAGAGTAAAGCTTCTGCTCAGTGCGTCAAACTTAAATCTAATGGTAGTGCTTTATGTAAAGGTAGAAGTAGGGCTAGTGGTATTATTAGAAACAAAGATGGTGACATGTTGCTTGCCTATTTTACTCCCCTTGGTAATGGTTCTAATAACCTGATAGACGTGGAAGCTGCATTGTTTGGTGTTGTTTGATGCTTTCATATAGGTCTTAACAAGGTGCTCCTGGAGGTGGATTCTCAGCTTTTGTGCAGATAGATCAACCACTAGGCAAACCCACCTTGGCACATTAGTCAGTCCCTGAATAGACTTCTTCAGCATAACAACAATTGGATAGTTTTAAATTTAGACATACATTTAGAGAAGCCAATTGTGTGGCAGATGTTATGGCCAAACACAATCATAAGCTTACTACTCCTTAAGTGTTTTTTGATGTTCCCAAGATTTCCAAAAATGTTAAAGCTTATTATTACATGGACAAAGTTGAGATGGTAGCATTTAGAAGAAGGAAGATCAAGAAGATTAAAGAGTCTCCTTGAAGCTGTGTGCTCTCATGCTAGTAGTTTAGGTGGGTCCTAGTCTATTAGCTTGTTTTATTTTTCTTTTATTTTGTAAGGGGAGAGTCTCCCTTATTTATTCGCTTTCTTAGAACTCATGTATTGAGAGGAGTCTTGATGTGCTATCAAATTATAGCACATTTGGTGCCTGAAACTAGGGACTTTGTAAGTTCTTAAAGCGACTTTCTAGTGTTTTGATGTATTTTTGTGTTAATCTTGAAAAAAAGTTACAGAGTTTACTAAGGCATAGGCCCTACGAGCCTACCTACGAGTCGTAGCTCACACTATAAGTCGTAAGTTGTATCATAACAGGAATCACAGACCAAAAATCAAAAATAATCCAAGTGAAGGTCCACCCTACGAGCCCAGCCTATGAGTCATAGGACACACTATGACTCGTACAAGTGGACTCGTAGCAAGAATCAGAGGGCCAAAATATTGGACCAAAAACTAAAGATCAAGATTACGAGACTAACATACGAGTCGTAGCTCAAGCAATAACTCGTACCTATAGGTCGTACCAGTTCAGTCTAAGATACCAAGATCCTGATACAAGACCCTGACTATGACTCGTAGATCCTTGTACGAGTCATAACTGTGAAAATTATGAGATGACAACTACCTTTTCTGCATAATTTTTAGGGTTGTTTTATAAATACTATAAATAGTTTTAGTTAGGTTTTTTTAGGGAGTTTGACCAGTAGACATTACTCTATTATATTTTGAAGTCTTTCTTAGGTTTTACGGTAGTTTATTGTTCTCTCTAGAAAAATTCATTTTGGGAATTACAAATCTTGCCTTTAACTCATTGTTGATTAATTAAGCTTGTGGGTTTACAACTTCTGGTGCCTATTTCCTCCATTATTATTGGTGAAACTCTCAACTATATCTATTATTTATATTTTTGTGTGTTTTATCTTAGCCATGAGTAGCTAAGCACCCACAACTTGGGGTTGTGGGAACCATGGGTAGTTGACTTGAGATAAGCTAGGTTTTATGCATATTATGATTGGGGTTTTGCATCTATTATCTATTTCACTTCATGATTAATGCTGTTTGGTGGTGGCCAATACCAAACTCTGCCTACTATCACGATCCCGATGAAGGTAGTGACGAATAGAAAAAAGGAAGTAGATGACAGGATTCGATTCATGGGTTTCTGTCTAATCGACCAAACCTGACCAAGGAGAGGTTGACTAGAATAATAGGTAAAGGCTAGTTGGCACGCCATGGTAGCCGACCAAGTGCCATAGTGAAATTTGACCTTCACCTTCACAAGAGGGATGGAAGAACTTAAGTTACCGTCCTGCATGTGATTCACTAATAGTAGTTATGTTATCTAGGGTAATTGAGTCAACCGACCATGGGGAACACAATTCCTAAGTTGTTCCCAAAATTGAGCATTTTCCCATATTTTAGGTAGTGTTTATTTTATATTGTCTTTGAATCACAAACTCCCCCCCCCCATGTTATCAAAATTGAGCATTTTCCCGCATTTTAGGTAGTGTTTATTTTATGTTGTCTTTGAATCACAAACCCACCCCCATTTAGAGATTGTAGTTATAGATACTAGAAATGATTAGTAGTGAAATCTTGTAGTTCAAGCCCTGTATTCCTTGTTGATTCGACCCTATTAGGTTAATTACTGATAGTGACCGCTTTCTTATTGGAGCATGATCATCATCATAAAAATTATGGCACCGTTGTCGGGGAATATGACTAGGTTTGATTCATTTTCACTATTAGTTAATTCTAGTGTTAATTTCTTGAGTCTCTTGTACTTTACTTCTATTTTTGATTTTGTTTTTGTTGTTTGATTGTATTTGCAGGGTATACTAGGTTGTATGCGCAACACAAGGATCCAAGGAAATCCCTTAGCTCTACTAAATTTGGAGATCTATCGACTACCAAGAAGAATGGCTCAAGTAAATGAGGATATTGAGGCTGAGGAGGATGTGCATACAAATAAAGATATGTTTAGAGAGGAAAATCCACCACAAAGGGGTAATAGGCCACAACTAAGGGACTTCAATGAAAAAGCTTATGGATGGAATCAATATCAATTTAACCCTATGGCTATGGATGTTACTGATGCTATAGTACTGCCTTCTTTACTAGCAGATACTAAGTTCACGATATTGAGTGGATTGCTCCAAATGCTTCAAAACTGCGGTCTATTCATAGGGCTACCTTCGGAGGATCTCCACCATCATCTTCAGAATGTGGTATTTGTGTGCAAAAGTGTTATGAGGACACAAAACCTTTCTCTTGTTGTTGTTGGGTTAAGAGTATTTCCACTGTCATTGACTGGCAATGCAGTTTTATAGTTGTCTGAGCTTCCTCCAGGCACTATCACAAGTTGGGCTGAACTTTAAAAAGTATTCCTTGAAAGATACTTCCCAAGGTCTAAGAAGTTGAAGCTCAAGGACCAAATCAACAGCTTTGAGCAATTGCTAGGTGATTCTATTAGCACAACATGGGAGAGCTTTACTAAATGTTTGAGGATATTTCCCTATCACAAAATTATTGATGATGCCTTGGTCAAAATTTTCTATCGGGCACTTGACGAGAATAGTCAAGCTTACGCCAATACAATTATGGAAGGCATGTTCTTAGACCAACCTTTTGCACTGATAGCCAAAAGAATGGAACAAGTGGTCAAGACAAATAGAGCATGGGGGCAACATGAGCATGGTAATACAAAGAGTTCTTGTGTCGTTACCATAAATAGTGAGTCGGCTAAATTGAATGAAGAGATTATGGAGCAACTTGCTCAACTTTGTACAAGCATGGGTTTGGTTTTGAAGCAAAACCAAGCTAGTGTGAAGGCAATAGCTCACCAACCCCCAATTACTCCTACCTATGATGATCCATTTTTTGATGAGGATGTATGTTTTGTAAGCAACCAAGCGGTGAGTATCTGGAACAACCCCCAAGCGTTTAATTCAGAATATTGGAGGCAAGGTTTCGGGAATCAAGGTCAGAACTTCAACCGTGATGGGATGTATAGAGACAATCGAAGTGGATACTATGAGAGAGAGAGTCCCAGATGCAGATTGGGGAAGAAGAGAGGACTACAAGAATGGTCCTTATGTGTCAGCACACAATCGTGATGCCAGATTGAGCAATTCTAGGATTGAAGATATGTTTGAAAAATTGTTGAAATAAGCCGACCACCAAGATGAGACTCTAAAGAGAATGAAAGTAGATATTTCAAGTATTGACCATAAAATAGAGTCCCACTTGGTGGCAATTAAGCAACTTGAACAATAGTTTGGGCAAGTATCTTCACAATTGAACTAACGCCAAAGGGCATCCTATCTAGTAATATGATTCAAAACTCAAAGAATGAAGG
This sequence comes from Solanum virginianum, assembly GCA_000787875.1. Lineage (NCBI taxonomy): Eukaryota > Viridiplantae > Streptophyta > Magnoliopsida > Solanales > Solanaceae > Solanum > Solanum virginianum. Next base: position 45,475 of record DF360274.1, on the reverse strand, counting down.
GCATTGTATGGCGGTGATGATGAGGAGTGGCAAGAGCACCTTAGATCCTCCTATGCTAGTAATTATGGATGAAGTTGATGAGAAGGGCCTTGGTGGTGAAGTCTTGGTTAAGGGAGAAAATTTGAAAGGTGCTGGGATGCAACAAAAAGAGATAAGGTAGTATAACAAAGTGATATCCATCCCAAAACCTCCTTCTCCTTGCCCTCAAAGGCTCAAGAAGAAGGAAAAGGAGGGAAAGCTCAAACACTTCCTCTTGATGTTGAAGCAACTCTCCATCAACATTCCTCTCCTAGAAGCATTGGAGAAAATGCTCGGATATGCTAAATATATGAAGGACTTAGTCACCAAGAAATGCACTTTAAGCCAAGAGTTCTCACAAGAACTCCAATAATGTAGTACGATTACGACTAAATGCCTTGGTCAAAAGCGAGAGGACCTCGGGGCATTCACCATACTTTGCACTATCAGCGATGGTGAATTTGCAAGAGCATTTGCGACTTAGGAGCAAATATAAATTTAATGTCTCTTGCCGTATTCAAAAAGCTTGGCCTTAGTACTCCTACCTCGACATGAATGAGGCTGATTTATGGGTGAGCATCAATCTAATACCTCTTCCTGTATTAAAAAATCTTGGCCTTGGCACTCCTACCCCAACAAGAATGAGGTTGCTTATAGCAGATCAAACCATTAAAAAGTTGAAGGGAATCCTTTTGGATGTGCTTGTTAAAGTTGATAAGTTCATCTTTTTAGCATATTTTGTTATCCTCGACTGCGAAGTTGATTTTGAGGTGCCCATCATTTTGGGGAGACCTTTTCTGGCCACTAGGAGAGCATTAGTGGATATGGATTCAAGTCAGCTGCGGTTCAGGGTTAATGATGTAGAAGTTGTATTCGATATTCACAGTCCATGAAACACCCAGATGAATGTAAGAGTGAAGTGTGGATCCTAGATGATAGCTGACAAAGGAAGATGACAAAATCGAGCCACGATATTAAACAAGGCGCTTCTTGGGAGGCAACCCAAACATTTTGCTAATTATTTATTTGTTTGAGACGCAGTAGTAGTTGTTTGATTTAAAGTTAGAGACAATGATACAATTGTGATAATTTTGAGGATTTCTATGCTTTGAGACTTGCTTTGCAGGTAAAAAGTGGAAGAACTGAAGATCTGAAAAAATTGGACTTGGAGCAGCTCCTACAAGAAGGCCTACGAGTTGTAGTCTTCACTACAACTCGTAGTCATACCTCATAGTGGGAAACAGTAAGTATCTAAAGTTGGCACATACATTACGAGCCAACCTTACGATTGTAGGATCCCCTACGAGTCGTAAGAGGGGTTCATAGCGTTCAAGTATGATTTCTGAATTTTTACCAAGTGTTGGGTCCGGTACGAGACTAGGACCTACGAATTGTAGGGTGACCTAGGATTATAGTCGGGGTCTCACAACCCCGATCTATAATTTTTAAAAGCTGACTCGAATTGCTTATAAAAGGGGTCAAAATTATTTTTGACCCCAAATTCCCAATCCTTTACCCTAAAGATGATGGAAAACCCTATTTTTATCCCGTGATTCTTCCTCTGACCAAAAGTCCCGGCTATGCACGTCATTTTTCGACGAAGATTCTAGAGAGGGTGTAAATTCCTAGGGTTTCACCGCGAAAATCATCTTTCTTTCCTTTGGTTCACTTCTCAATCAAATTGGTAAGCTCTTCAGTTACATTTCTCGATTTTTGTTGATAAGCTTGTTCCTTACATGAGTATAGGTTTAGTTTGACCAGGCTTAAGTATGCCAAACATTTTAGCTAAACTTATAATCTAGGGTTTGTAGGCTTTGAAAAAAGATTGAGTTGTAACTTGAACCTTGTTGAGATTCTTGAATGGATGATTGTGAGCATGAAATTGGTAATTTTTTGGTTTGAATTTCATTATTGTTGTCGGAGTTGAAATATAGGTAGCATGGGTGTGATTGCCTGTGTTTGAACATATAGGTTGTGATTGAATCGTTGTGAATGGTGATTGCACTCCTTTGGAATGTTGTATGGTTTTCAAGTGTTAGTTTGTAACGTATTTTATGTTTGGTGTGCTTGACGAATTGTAAAATTGATATCGACTCTTAGGGATAATGGTTGTTTTGAATTGCCAATGTTTACATATTTTGTGTTTGGTGTTCTTGACGAATTATAAAATTGACATCGACTCTAAGGGATGATGGTCGTTTTAAATTGCCAATGATAGTTTGGAATTGAATATGTGTCATTTAGTCTTGCTTTGCTCCTATTTGCGGAATGAGTTGAAATTTGGTGATGTATTTATGCTTTCAGTGGGAAATAAGTAGGCATTGTATTTGGCTTCTGTGATCAGTTATGAGGTACTCCTACGACTCGTAAGTTCCTATACAAGTCGTAGTGGTCCCTTATAGCAAGCATAAGTCACCTGTAATTCCTTTATATTTCTTATATGAGACCCATATATGACTCATAGTACCTGGTATGACTCGTAGTGAGGGTCTAGTAAACTTGGCTATGTTTTTAAAATGTTTCTGAAACTAGGTACAAGATCAGAACTACGACTCATAAGTCATCCTACGAGTCATAACTATGTCTCATATCTGTGATCAAAAAGCATATTTAAAGCCACAACTGGTTCTACGAGGCCAGTATACGACTCGTAGGTCACCCTATGAGTCGTAACTACACTCATACCTGCATATCTACAGTTACATCAGTGCATAGTTAACTTTTATATGTTTTTGTTTCCTGTTCTTTGCTTTGTATTTTAGTGAATCAATCATCTGGGATTAACAGGTTGCTTTGTGGGTTGTTTGTAGACAAAATGCCTCCAAAAGACAAACGAGCTATTCAAGCTCTTCAACGGAGGTTACGGGATGAATCCTCCAAGGGCTCTGTGAAAGTCCACAAAGTCAGGCTAGAATCAGAGGCCAATAGACCTCAAACTCATACACTTGCATCATAGACGCTCATGGAAGTGAGTAGTTCTTCCCAGTCTTAAGAGGAGGAACAACAGGGCAACGGGGACGGGTCAGATAGTAGCTTGCCACAAATGACATCCTCATATTTTGGCTCCGAGTCTGAGTCAGAAAGCACTTCCCTGACCTAGCAGGAGGGGGTCCAGTCCCAACCACTAGTCGATCGTAGATGGTGTTCCCCTGGAATGAAAGAAATATACGATCAGGGGTTGGAGCCTAAAGGGCAAGGCAAGCCGGTTCGCCAATTTCATGAGAAGTCCTGATTAAATGCCTCTGGTCTAGATAAAGTTCTTGGATTGGATGCTAGGTTGGATGAGCACAGACTTAGGTGGACCACGTAGTAGCTGGGCAAATATTTCCCTTACATAGTCCGTGAGTTTTATGCGGCATATCTTGCTACACTCCGTCAAAGGTTGCCAAAGAACAAAAGACTAATCGAGCCTAAGCTATGGATGGTGATAATCCAAGGAAGGAGAGTGGATATCTCAGAGGAGACTACCAGACGAGTGCAGTTTGGGCCTAATTATAGAATGCCTTAGTCCACCATGGAGTATGATAACTGTATTAAAAAAATGAGGAGAGCAGTAACTGGGAAAGATATCGAGGCTAGGATAGAGTTGCTATAGTTGATTGCTAGTCAAATCTGCGAGGAAGGTGTAGAACCGACATGGGTCACAAACCACACAGATCCTAAAGTTAAATCACACCTATCATTTAGGGCTAAGTTTTGGTGGTCCATTATCCGTTGGCGTATTACCTTCACGGATAATGTGATCACTCTTAAGAGAGTAGTCCTGTTGGCCAGCATCCTAGCTGGCTATGCTATAGATTAGGCCTGGATCATTTCGGAGCAGATTCACAAAGCTGTATCTCGGACAAGCACCTCATTGCTGTTTCGCAGTTCTAATCCATCGACTATGTAGTGCAGCAAGTGTTCCCATCGATCCTCACTGGGATCCTCATATTGAGGCTACACACACTATAGATCCCAACCTAATCAAGGCTGATGAGAATCCAATGGCCTTACTACGTGCTGCTCCTCCAGTTATCCCAGAGCCATTCCCGGTAGAGCCTCAATTTTGGGATCACCTCCAGCTACTATCGACACTACTCTGGCTACTACAGAGCCCAAACTTGCAGTTAAGATCGAGTTGACACCTTCATCTAGCACTCTAACACCATCTGCTCCTTCTTTATAGGTTGACCCTCTATTATCTGCTATTGCATTTCAGGCTCTATTGCACAGGGTTACTGTAGTAAAGGGAAGGCCTTGGGAGTTGTCAGCATGGGTTCAACCATTTATTGATCAGACTGTTTAGGACTCTGAGGAGAGGATGAAGGCATTTACCCGAGAGTTAGTTGATGACAAAGTCTGAGCGATTAATGTATGAGTCGATACGTTCGAGGCTAGAGTCCTGAAGAGGCTTGAGGTAGCGAGGTTGGTCAATGCGAGTGCGATTACTGAGGAGTTGGCCAAATTCAAGGCCGACTTATTACAGATGTTGGCAGCTCCTATTCCAGCCCCAAAGGTAGCACCCGTAGATGTTGAGGCATTTGATTAGCTCATCAACCATCCGGACACCCGTGGAAAGAGGTCTCTAGAGCACGATGACCTAGAGCCGGCCCTAAAAAGGCAGAGGCAGGAGGAGGAACCCATACCTGAGGAGGTGGCGCAGGAGTCGCTTTTATTAACGGTTATTCAGAGAGACCGAGCACAGCACACCCCACCTGGAGAGGGTACTTTCGGCACTGCAGTAGAGGAGGAGAGTCAGCCCCAGGACACTACAGATCAGCCAGAGACTGGTGCTTGATGTACCAAGATGTTTGACTTCTTTTGACCCCAATTGTTATCTTGACATTTGGATACTTTGTTCTCTTTTTAGATAATTTTATTATTATGTTGGTTTTTGGTTGTGTTTTAAACATGTTTATGTGGATGTTATTTTTACTTCTGCTTTGGATGTTTATTTCTGGCTTTTAATGAATGTATGTATATATTTCTATGTTATAGTATTTTATTATTGTTTTTTTCTTTACTTTGAGGAAAAAGTATCATCTTTTGGTGGGGTGGTGGAAGTTATGGATTAAGGTGAAGTCTGAGTAACCTCAAGTCCATAACTTTCCTTATATTTGATCTCAAGGTTTTCTTATCGTGCTTCTTTTTCCTTGTGACTATTTATTTTCTTGTTGAACCGACATGTTTAGGTAGTGTAGATAATGGGTAAATTCATAGTAGTGTTATTTATTGACATATATATAAACTTTAGAGTTGTTTTAAATATTTTGATCAAAAATTAGGTACCCTCCTCAAAATTTTTAAGGTTGTGAGTATTGATACATTCATACATTTTTGAGTATCTGGCAATGTTTGTTCTGATATTGGGAAGGTAAGCTGAGACTGAAAGCATGACCTGTGAGTCTATACTTGATTGTGGATGCAATTGTCATGTGTGTTGTGAGCTTATTTTGCTGCATTTATACATCTTGTATGGACCCAAAACTTGCCTTGTTACTCTAAAAGTTGGATTGGTGATATGGTGGATATGGAAAGGATCTTAGGCCTTTGTTTTTTGAGTGAAACCACTTTTAGCCCAAAATAATCCACCAGTTGAGTGAGAGAATCCCTTTTTCCAAATTTTGGATCTTATCATGAACTCATTCTTTCTTAATACCTTGCTAACTTAACCTTGTCTGATGAAATATCGTGATATTGGCCCTGGTCCATCCTTGAACATGTCAACCTTGATTGAGGCCAAAGGCCTAAGTTAAGGGTGGCTGCAGTTGGTGGCCCTGGTTTGAGGCATAGATATTGTGTACTTCACCTGAGGCTAAAAGCCTAAGTTGAGCATGGCCCTTACTGTGGTAAAGTAAAATTAATAAGGTGGTTAGTTGGGAAATCAAGAAAGAAATGAAAAAGCATGGACCGAGTGAAGAAAAAGAAGAAAAGTGTCTTTAATTGAGAAAAAGTAGCAAAAATGAGTTTGAAATCAAGGCATGGCTAGAAAAAGAGAAAGAAAGCACTCGAGAAAGTTGAAAGCAAGAGAACAAGGGTGGATTAATGAAAAAATGATTGGATTATGAAAGCAAAAAAGTGTTGGTAAACATGATTCAAGGATATCTTTTAGTCACTACTTGCCCAAAATGCTACACCAAAGCACCTTGAGCCTATGTTACAAGCCTATAAGTCCTAAAGTGATCCAACTCCATTCTATCACCAAGCCAGAAAATGAGTATAGAGGCAACCCTATAGTGTTAGTCCGCATGCATTGAATTTCAATTGTGAGAGTGAAAATAATTCCTCAGTCCCTAAATTCTAAATGCTTTTGAGTGAGTATGAGAGACTTCTTTCCAGTGAGGGCACTTGCACTACTTAAGTAGCATATGACTATACCAGTAATTGTGGATGGTTGACGCTCCTTAACTTGTCATTGTTGAATTGTCAGGTCTCTCATGATGTTCTTATTTTCTCAATAACTTTGCAACTCTATTTTGAAAGTAATGGTTAGGTACCTAAACCAAATTAGTTGTTGTATATGCCATTGATATAGCTGCTATGTATTTCTCTTTGTCTGCGTAGATTGAGTCATCGCTTGAGGACAAGCAACAATTCTAAGTTGAGGGTGTTGATGTACTGTCAAATTACAACACATTTGGTGCCTGAAATAAGGGATTTTGTAAGTTCTTAAAGCGACTTTCTAGTGTTTTGATGTGTTTTTGTGTTAATCTTGTAGAAAAGTTAGGTTGGCATGATTTTGAAGAAAAGTTGCAGATTTTGCTAAAGCATAGGCCATACGAGCCCACCTACGAGTCGTAGCTCACACTACGAGTCATAAGTTGTATCGTAGCGGGAATCAGATACCAAAAATCAAAAATTTGCCAGGTGAATATCACCCCTACGAGCCCAACCTATGAGTCATAAGTCACACTACAACTCGTACTGGTGGACTCGCAGCAAGAATCAAAGGGCTAAAATGTTGGACCAAAAACTGAAGACCAAGACTACGAGACCAACATACAAGTTATAGCTCGAGCAATGACTTGTACCTATGGGTTGTATCAGTTCAGTCCAATATGCCAAGATCCTGATACGAGACCCCGACTATGACTCGTAGGTCCTCCTACGAGTCGTAACTGCAAAAATTATGAGATACTAGCTATTTTTTCTACATAATTTCTAGGGTTGTTTTGTAAATACTATAAATAGTTTAAGTTAGGGTTTTTTTTAGGGAGTTCGACCAGTAGACATTACTCCATTATATTTTTGAAGCTTTTCTTAGGTTTTAGGGTAGTTTATTGTTCTCTCTTGGAAAACTTATTTTGGGAATTGCAAATCTTGCCTTGTACTCATTGTTGATCAATCAAGCTTGTGGGTTTGCAACTTCTGGTGCCTATTTCCTCCATTGTTATTGGTGAAACTCTCAACTATGTCTATTATTTGTATTTTTGTGTGTTTTATCTTAGTCGTGAGTAGCTAAGCACCCACAACTTAGGATTGTGGGAACTATGGGTAGTTGACTTGAGAAAACCCAGGTGTTGTGCATATTTATGATTGGGGTTTTGCATGTATTATCTATTTTTCGTCATGATTAATGTTGTTTGGTGGTGGCCAACACCAAACCCTGCCTACTATCACGATCCCGACGAAGGTAGTGACGAATAGCAAAAGGGAAGTAGATGAAAGGATTCGATTGATGTATTCCCATTTAATCGACCAAACCTGACCAAGGGGAGGTTGACTAGGATAATAGGTAACGGTTAGTTGGCACGCCATGGTAGCCGACCAAGTGTCATGGTGTAATTCGACCTTCATCTTCACAAGAGGGATGGAAGCACTTAAGTTACCGTCTTGCATGCAATTCACTAATCGTAGTTATGTTATCTAGGGTAATTGAGTCAACGAACCATGGGGAACACAATTCCCAAGTTGTTATCAAAATTGAGCATTTTCCCGCATTTTAGGTAGTGTTTATTTTATGTTGTCTTTGAATCACAAACCCACCCCCATTTAGAGATTGTAGTTATAGATAATAGAAATGATTAGTAGTGAAATCTTGTAGTAAATCAAATATTACAATTCATAAATATCAAATTAATTTGTATATATACCTATTCCATACGCTAATGTGAGTAATTTAATTAATGGCATCTTTCAAGCCCTGTATTCCCTGTGGATTCGACCCTAACCTCGGTTAGGTTAATTACTGATAGTGATCGCTTTCTTATTGAAGCGTGACCATCATCAACTCCTCTCAGTAAAGTAGTCTGAATTTGTCTTATTTTAGTATTGGGAATGAATTGGTCGACCTAGGTTGGCTAATTTGTATACCATCATAGGGCGGAGGTAAGATATATGCCCCCTCCTTTGTATCTTTTCTATATTTTCTATGATTAATAAGGCTTGGGGGTGTGCGGCTCAACCCCTGACCGTCTAAAGGGGTGGGGACCCTTTGGCATAGGTCTATTCTCCTAAAAAAAATGTTATCCTACTAAATTCGACATTTCAAGCCTAATAAAACTATCAAAAATCGAGTCTGAAGTCTCCTTGACCCAAAACCCGATAAAGCACAAATAAACTAGTTTAGGACGCAAAAGATCGAAATGCCCTTGGAACTTTTAAAAAATATGACGATGTCTCTTCTAGGCATAAAATAATCTTTCAAATCCAACGGAATCATCAGAAATCCAATTTGAGCATTAAAACTCTCTTTTAGAATAACTTCAGCATTAAAACTCAAAAACTCGCAAAATTCTCAACTTTTTGAATATTATCCACAACCGACCATGCTAGTTGATTAAATAACACCAGAGGAAGCTGACAGGAGGGGTAAAATAGAAATTTTTATAAGAATTTCCAAAATGGCCACTAAGGTCATTACAATAGCATTGATGAAATTTCAAGAATCGTTTAATTTGTTAATATTATGTAGAAATATTTAGTTATGAGAAATAATTTTATTACTCTCTCTGTCTTAATTTATGTGACATTATTTTCTTTTCAGTTCATTCCAAAAAGAATGTCACCTTATTATAATTTGGAAAAAATTTACTTTAAAATTCTCCTTTTATTTTAATGTGATGATTTCCAATCATACAAATATCCAAGAATTACTTTAAACTACAATTTTTTTTAAAAAAAAATAATCCTGAATAACATATCAAGTTAAAAATAACACTTAAACTACAATAACAAGAGTAATTAAATTTAGCTACATAAAATAATTAATTTTTTCTTGAAAACATAACAAAAAGGAAGTCCAAAAATAACAAGAGGCATGCAAATGCAGCTGGAGAGAAAACATACTGCAATATTATGTATGATGGGATGTGTAGGGTCAGGATAATGGTGTGTCCTTACATCTGCAATGCTTATGTCTTTTTAAGTATTGAAAAAGCCCCTAATATTCAATATATTTACTAAAATGACTCAGTGGATTTGTTGTAAAAAGATGCAAAAGAATGGGCAAATAAGACTTGAAAAAGAATATTGATGTATTACCAGCACAAGACACAATGGAAGTTAGAGGGGAAACAATTAGAAATACACAACTCCATAAGCCAATTGTATAAGCAACAATGGCAATAGGTGAATAAGAATAATATAAGAGGAAATGACTATATTGTCCTAACCAGAAAATAGGCATGTCATCCAACACCTATCTTCCTAGCCACAGTGGCGGAGTTACTTTTTGGCCTAGAGTTCATCCGAATCTCCTTTGGCGTAAAATTATACTATTTAATACATAATTAAAATTATTTTTTTATCTATATATAGTAGATGTCGAATCTTCTCTACTAGTTTGTGTGCTTGTTTTTTCAGATTTTGAACTCCCTTAATTGAAATCCTGACTCCACCACTACCGTGCCACTTATATAGTAGAAATATATTCCATCTCTTGAAAATCAAGCAAAAGCTTCTATACATAATAAAGAATTTCACCTTTTTTTTTTTGTTTTCCACCCGATGTCCGGAGCACGTGGAACCCCGACTAAATTCGGATCGCACACTGCAGGGCCCATTTTTGGGGGTGGCGCTCCCAACAGCATTTTTTCCATTCCTAGGACTCGAACCCGAGACCTCTGGTTAAGGGTGAAACACTCCCATCAATGCATCACAACCCATGTTGATGAATTTCACCTTTAACATAATTACTTTTCATATTTCTTCCATTATCAGATTTTATACATCAATTCACATTATTCTCATGTTTTCATCTTTAACTTTTCCAGTTTATTTATTTATTTACAAAACTTGAAAAACAATTCTCCATGGTTTATCAGAATGAAGGTAAATGAAATGAAATGAAATTTTGATCCAAAACAATAAGCACATGATATATGGAATAGATGTACAAATTAGTAATTACCTAAATCAAATATTACAATTCATAAATATCAAATTAATTTGTATATATACCTATTCCATACGCTAATGTGAGTAATTTAATTAATGGCATCTAGTTGCCTACTCATAAAATTCCAAATATTCCTACTACTTGGAACTGAACAAAAGAATTTTCCACATTCCTACTATATATCCTCCACATGAATCCTTTAGCATTTGTCCTTCAATAATGGAAAGTAAAGAAAATTAGTATATGCCTTTCTTTTTTGTGTTTTGCTCGGTGTCAAGTATTCATATTAAGATTTATTCGAATTAAAATTTTTGTTGGGAAGCTTCATATTTGGGTAAATCGTTTTGTAATAACATAAAAAGGTGATTTCATATTCAGGGATTGAATAAAAAATTTATTGTTTAAACAGGTCAAAATTTGAAGGCTAATACCGATGGATGATCTAATTAAATGTTTTGATAAATTACTTTTATTGTTTTCATTAATACTATTCAACTGTAGTTTTGCACTTCAATAACGGACTAACACTCGAAATCCCTAGTTTTTCACATTTTAAAAAAAAAATTTGATCTCTAGTTAAAGGCAGAGGAGACGTACGTGCAACAACTAACCCTTGTTGATTAAAATTATATGCCTTGTAATATATCTAAGCATCTGATGCTGAAATTCTGAAATTGAGCTTGTGACATATTATTCATGTTATTATTATTCCCATTTCACATGACGTTATTATTAATTATTCCCACTAATGTGAAACACAAGACTAGTATAAATATGAGAGTGCATTGAGGCAGCTAGAAACTCAGAGCCAAATTAAAATATTTCTTGTTCTTCCAAATTAAAAGACACTAGAGAGACATGGCATCAATTAAAGTTGAGAAACCAGTTGGTACTCAACCATCTGCTCCTGCACCCAAAAAAGCATCTAATAAGGCTCCTTCTGCTTCCAAGTCCGCGCAGAAAAAGCCTCGTGAGACTAAGAAAAAGGTCAATCAACATTTCTAATTTACTCTATATATATATATATATATCTGTATGATGTTTAGGCAATTGGTCTGTTTTAACATGTTGTACCAGGTAACTTGCCTTATTTGAGGTGTTACTCCTTGTGTCCCAAGGTCTATTAAAAAGGGATATCACATTTCTATGTTTTGAATCACTTTGAATTTTACCATTTCTCCTCTCCTTTTTTTCTTTTCATATCTAGTTTCTTCTGCTTTTGGGGCTTGATATTTTTCTGATGTGGGTCTTCAGGAAATAACCTTTCTATCTCTATGAGGTAGCGGTAAGGTCTGCATACATTTTATCCTCTCCAAACCCCACTTATGGGATCCACTGAGTGTGTTATTATTGTTGTTAACCTTAAAGACATGATTCATGGTCATATTATTAAGTTTTGTTTCGGACCCCATTTTAGAAGTCTTACTTTCTTTCTTAATCATATATTTTTTTGAAAAGAAATAAATATGTAGTATATTTTTGGATATTGATATTATTTCTTGTAAATAATACAGTTTAATTCTTTTGATTAGGCATCAGGTAGCAAGGTAACTGTGAAGAATAACTAAGATAAGGTGATGGAGTAATTAGAGTATGATGAAGAATATGGCTGTGGTTGTTTAAGAAAATTATGAGTGATGTAACACTGGCAAGCTAGCTTGTACTATCTTCTCTTAATGAAATAATCTCACTCTTTACCTATAAATTGTTTCTTTTAAATAATGTAAAAATAATGTAGAAAAATAACCAAATAATGATTTTTAATAAATTATAATGATTAATGTAATTTCTACATGTGCACTCATAATAAGCAAGATAAGGTATATATGAACCCATTTCAAGAAAATGTGTACCAGCCTCCTTGTAGTGTGCCAAATTTCACAACTTCAATGGGACAAACATAAAGAACTTGGAAGTCTTAATCAAATCATCAACTCTAAACTGATAGAAATATATATAGAAATAATAACTACCTCAAAGGTGTAACACAATTGGTCTTGTTCTTCCCATAATGATAGAAAAGCTACTTAATATATTTTGCTATAACTTTTACCTACTAATCATTGGATAATTATTTAAGTAAATTGACAATAAAAGAAAACTATACACTAATTACAGTGGTATTTGACGATGCAAACCACAAAAATATGCCTTTATATATTTGAAAAACATTTAATTAAAATAATCTAAAAAGCTAACAAACAATAATAGGGTCTAAAATATGATAAAAACTAATTAATTGCAAACATAGAAGTCATTCAAAAGAATACCAATTACTCAATTAATAGCTATAGCTATAAGTTCAGTGAACTGAAAAACGTAGCCTTTGATGAGTAGAAACTCGAAATTTATCTTTTATCAAGCAGAAATTAGGAGCAGAGTCATAGGTAAAGAGTAGCTTTCATAAACTTCTAATTGTACAAGTATTTTGTGAGAAAAATAGAGAGCTAGGGTTGAGGAGTCAAGCTACGTACGAAAAATGACCTACGCGTCGTGGAATAGTGTATGGTCTGTACACTATTTCATACATGGGCCTCATACTTAAAAAAATTTCTTTAAGTCAAATGGACACCTACGAGGACTCATCTACGGACCATAGATCACTCTGTGGGCCATGGGTGGCCTTCGTGGTTTTCTTCCAATTACATTTCTAAATCATTTCTCTATTTTCTCTGGGCATCTACTCAGACTAGGTAGGATGAATTAAAGGGTGTTACAACAAACTTGATATCTATCGGTAGAGGAGGCAACACGATTGCTCCTATAACATCCACTTCCGTAGGATCAAGTCTGTAAGGATTCCACCCATTTCCTACCACTTGGTGACCTTGTGGAGGTTGGCTATCCTCCACTATTAGTGGTGGTGGATTCTGATTGTTCAAGTTAAGTGCAACGTTAGCAGCATTGTTCGCGTTGTCTTGCAATATTCTTTGCAACATTCTTTGAATTTCTGGATCAAACAGAGTTAAGGGAATGTCTCAACTACGGGTATTCGGCATACGCTACACTTGTATGCTGAAAAGAAAAATAAAAACAAAAAAAAATGTAAAATGAGAAAAATAAGGATTAACTCGCAGATCACCCTAATTAAACTAATCTAAAAGCTGTATTTGTCATGCCCCAGGAAGGTATTCGAACCGTGGTCGACACCCAGAGACTATTGCTAATCACCAAGCGAACCATTTAGCCGAACCACATTCATTCAATTAATAAACTCAATACGATCAGCGGAAGACTAAAAATAATAATGGCACATCTCATCTAGTCTCAAAATAATATAGTAAGTAAATGGGCTAGTAGAAAGAAACTAGTTCAACAAGTGTACTGACCCATTAAGACTATTTTGAGAATTGGTCCTATTATTTTCTTACAATATCCTTCTCGTAAATATTAGTAGGTATTTCAAACTATTCAATAATTAAAAATACGTATTATTTTATGTGTATGTTAAACTCGTTGATTTTGAATTAAAAAAAAAAGAGAGAAAGTAATATTTTGATGGGGGACAAGATTTGTTGGCTGCATATCTTGATAGAAAGACAAAAACTAGTTGGAAGTTGACTATAAATCAAAATATCCTATCTTGTTATAATTATTTCCACTAGGAGGATTATATTATTGAAAAAAAATGGTTATATAAGAAAGGGTTGTAATGCCCAACCCTCAAACAGAAACAAACGAAAAGAAATATAGTTGTGGTTGAGAATGTGACCTGTGCGGCGTTACAAGAAAAACTTTCGTCCTTTAGGTTAGTGAATCTGGTTGAATATATTTATATGGTAATACGAAAATGCTTCCAAGGTTAGTGATAAACATTATGAGTAATGATTATGTAAGTGTAAGGTTAATTATGTTTGGTGCATAAATTTTGACAGCAGTGTACTCGTGTCCATCTTCAGATGCAAATCTTCATTATTATTAGTAGCAGAAAAAACTTACACACATAGTTAATGTTATGTCTTCCTTAAAGGGTGAGAGTTCGAAATTATTATGTATAATTGTTTATGGGTCAAAACAAATAAAAGAGAATAAGGACTTTGTAGTGGGCTATGACATGATGATAATGGTTGTTTAATTCTCTTCCCAGGAAAGTGACAAGTAAGAGGTGAGGTGGAAAGAATTTGAGGCAGTGATTTTAACTTAAATGCTACACATGGCAGCGTTACTTTATTCTCCTTAATACATACATATTTTGACAATTAGTGGTGTCCCTTGATATAATCACAAGCTTAAGATTTAAATCCCAAAATGATTTCATGTGCAGGGGACAATAATGATTATAGAAAGTGAATAGTCAGTGGGTTGATTATGTGAGAATATTTTCTTAATGTTGAATCTATCTTAAGGTGTAGTAGAAGCTTTAATTGTAATTTGTAAGCGGATTCAATATTATAATTCAATTCCATGCATAACGTAAGGTAAGAAATAGTAATGTATAACGATGTTATGATCAATAAAAGATTTTCTTGATTAAAAAAAAGAAGAAACAAAATAAAAATAATAAAGTATATAGGAATGGTTATGATTGTTCATGTGAATTGTGCAGACTCAAAAATGTGTGAAGTTGATTGATAAACTTTGTTCGTGGTTACTACCAGTGGTTTCTTAACCAGTGGCTGCACTCTTAAATATTACTCTCTCTGTCCCATTTTATGTGACATCCTTTTATTTTTGATTTGTCCTCAAAAAAAGTCATTTTATTCTAATTGAAAATAATTTAGCTTTAAAATTCCCCTTTTACCCTTAATAAAATGAATTTCAACCACACAAAATTCTCATAATAATTTTAGACCACAAGTTTCAAAAATCTTACTTTTTTTCTTTAAACGCCGTACCAAGTCAAAGGGTGCCACATTAAATGGGACGGAGCAAGTATTATTTTGTAATTTTATTATAATTTAAATTTTGACATATTGAGATTGGTAATAAATAATAGATGTATTGTCTTATCTAAATATCGTTAGAATTATAATATTTGGAGGAATTAAGATTTAACCCCAGGCTTAATATTTTGAAGCTTAATTATATAGATTTGGGCAAGTCTTTGGATCCAACCTAGACATATAGTAGTTGTTAGTTCGAAATCGTGTTGTGATTATTATTTGACTAAATCGTGGTGTTACGGATTCTATTCAAAGGGAAAAAGGTCAAGTGTTTTATTGATCGTGGTTTGACTAAGGCAAGTGAACTTTCAAAACTTTGTAATTCTCTTAGAGTTCTCAAATTATCCCTTCTCCTACGTGTGATACATGAAATATTTTAATATTATAAGAATTGAGGTGATTAAAAAGGTAAATGTAAGTTGGTGTGTTGTTATGGTACTTGAATTGAAAAATGTAGTTAAGTGACGAGAATTTTGTGTGTGTGTGTGTATATATATATATTGTTGTGGTTGGTGATTATGAATGGATGCATTTGTGGAATTCATATCATGTTCATTCATTCCATGTCACACATATTTGCATTGATTCTGGATATTGATATAAGTGAGATGAAAAATATTGGGACCGAGGTCTTTACCGGTCAAGATATGATGCCGAAGTCTGTGCCAGCGAAATTATAATGTCGAAAACTTTACTACGATATTGTGATACTAAGGTCTTTGCCAATGAAATTATGATGATATTGTGATACCGAGGTCTTTGCCGGCGATGATATTATGCCAAGGTCTTTATCAGCAATGATGTGATGTCGAGATATGTTTCAGTGATGATATGATGTCGGGGTCATTGACGACAATTATTGCATAAACATTATATCTCATCATTGCATATTCTTGTGTGACATGATGTTATTCCTGCAATTAATTGTGTTATTACTTGTGAGTTATAACTTGTGCTTTAATTATTTTGATATTGTGAAATACTATCTTTATTATTATTTGTTGCTGTGCTAGACTAACTTTCTGTGCAGGTTGTAGTCGTGAAGGTCGATTAGGACGAAAGGAATTTATGTATTATATAAGACTTACTTTGTTTTGTTAGTTGACTTTCTAGGTACCGCATTGTATTTGATACTCACCCATTGCTTCTACATTTGTGTAGGTTGTGAGCCTGGATAGTGAATAGCATTTTCCTTGATCACCCGAGACTTCCCAAGAGACGTAGAGAGGTAGCTGTTATTATCTGGCTGACTTTCTTATTTCTATTTCTTCTGTGATTTGTTTTATTCGAGAAGAAAGACAGTTTGTACTTGTATTTCTTTGATTTTCTATATTGCTAGTGGCTTGTACACGTGACAACCAATCCTTGGGTGGTATTTAAGTTTATGGAAATTTTCAGCAATTAGTTGTCTAATCTATTTAATTACTTTCGCGCGTTATGTCTACTCCCCCTTTGGGTTAAGGCTGACTTATTTTGGTGGGATTGAGCAAGTGCCATCACACCCATTTTCGGGTCATGACAGTTGGTATCAGAGCTTAGGTTCATAGGTCTCACGTGTGTATAAGCCAAGTCTAACTAGAGTCTTGAGGATCGGTACAAAGACATCTGTACTTATCTTCGAGAGGCTATGAAGACTATTAGGAAACTTCTTATTTATTATCTCTCATCGTGCGTGGTCATCCTCATTAGTACTAAGTTGTGCCAATGTTCTCTTGACAGATAACAAGGAGTAGAGTTACTATTACTGCGGGTAGAGGTGAGGCCACTCCCGAGGCAGTTGTTGAGACCCCAGTTAGAGGTAGGGAAGGGGTCGAGCTAGAGGTCGTGCTCGTGGAGTGACGTCAATGAGAGGACGTACCTATGGAGCAACACCAATGAGAGTGCAGGATAGAGGGGCTTCTCCAGAGCCACAAATAGAAGTTAATGAGGATTACGCCCTTCCAGAGCCTACAACTGCACCTTTACTTCAGGACACCCTGTTGAGGATGATGGGTATGCTAAAAAAAATCACTTAGGGGGGGGTGGTATGACAGGCACGCAGGGAGTTTCTCAAACGAGAGTGGAAGAATAGACTTCGGGGTAGCATCAGGGTGTAGTTCATCAGGATTAGGTGGGTCAGCCCCCAGTGGTTCCTACACCAGCTATTAGGGTGTAAACCACCCAGAGGCAGTTCTAGCAGTAGATGATCAGCTTAGTTACGAAAGATTTCAGAAGATGAGATTACCTCAATTTCAGGGTGGTAAGAACGAGGATGCTCATGAGTTTCTGACCTTGTGTTTATGAGATACTACATGTAGTGGGGTTGGTTCATCAGCGTGGTGTCTGTTTTGTGGCACTTCAGCTCCATGGACCAGCTAGGGAGTGATGGAGGACCTATGTAGGATCCAGACCAGCTGGATCCCCTCCAGTAGATTGGAGTTTGTCCTCTAGTGTTTTTAAGGAGTGCTTCATTCCTTGGAGTTTACAAGAAGAGAGCTGATTGAGGTTCAAGGACTTAAGGTAGGGAGGTATGACTGTTACTAAATACGAAACCCATTTTAGTCAGTTATCTCGACATGCCTTAGCTATGATTCCAAATGAGAAGGAGAGAGCCTGTAGGTTTGTGAGGGGTTTGAATTTCTCGATTAGATCTTATGTATTTAGAGCAGCTTATGAGGGGGCTTCCTTTCAGTCTATTGTAAGCACTGCCAAGGAGTCAGAGTTGTTGGTTCGAGAAGAGTTTGAAGACCCTAAGAGGGCTCGTACTTTAGGTCAGTTTTTAGGTACTTCATTAGGAGGTAGGGGTTCACATAGGAGTGGTGGACCTTTTAGGCGACATGGTCTGATGTGTGCGTCTATACTAGTAGCTGAGGGTGGGTAGATGTCTCGATGCTCCCACAATTTTGCCCGGGGTAGCCATGGTAGTTCTTTTGGTAGATAACAAACTACTACACCGAGGTCTTGTTTTGGTTGCGGCGATCCAGGACATTTGATTCGGTAGTGTCCCTTTCAGTCTCATTCGGGACCCTATAACACTAATTCGACAGCTCTAGTTAGAGATTCAGCTCCACCGGCCAGAGGTCAGGGCAGAGGTCAAACAACTAGAGGTGGCAGGACTCCAAATAGTGGTACTTTGGTTCCACGTGGTAGAGATCGAGGTGTAGCTCAGACCAGGGGTAGTAGAGGAGCTTAAAGTTATGCGTTTCCTGGAAGACCCAAGGCAGAGGCTTCAGATGCAGTTATTACAGGTATTGTTCCAGTCTATCATCGACCTGCATCTGTGTTATTTCATCCCAGATCTACCTACTCTTATGTGTCTACGTACTTTTCGTCTGGGTTTGATTTATTGTGTGATCAAATGGTAGTGCCCGTGTATGGTTCTACACTAGTAGGTAAACCATTAGTGGTGAATCGAATTTATTGATCCTGTCTTGTTTCTCTGTCTGGGTATGATACTTGGGTAGGTATGATTATTCTTGATATGGTAGAATTTTGATGTTATTTTAGGGATGGATTGGCTTTCTCCTTATCATGCTATCCTTGATTGCTACGCAAAAATTGTTACCTTAGCCATGCCCGGTGTACCAAAGATCGAATGGAAGGGTGATAGTGGTTCTTATCCTAGCAAAGTTATCTCTTACATCCATGCCCAGAAATATTGGGATCGAGGTCTTTACCGGTCGAGATATGATACTGAGGTCTGTGCCGGCGAAATTATGATGTCGAAAACTTTATTACGATATTATGATACCGAGGTCTTTACCGGTGAAATTATGATGATATTGTGATGTCAAGGTCTTTATCAGTGATAATATTATGCCAAGGTCTTTATCGCCGATGATGTGATGTCGAGATATTTTTCAGCGATGATATGATGCCGAGGTTATTGCCGACGATTATTGCATAAGTATTGCATCTCATCCTTGCATATTCTTGTGTGACATGATATTATTCCTGCAATTGATTGTATTATCACTTGTGAGTTATAGCTTGTGCTTTAATTATCTTGATATTGTGAAATACTATCTTTCCTATTATGTGTTGCTGGGCTGGACTGACTTTCTGTGCAGGTTGTAGTCGCAGAGCTTGATTGGGACGAAAGGAGTTTATGTATTCTATTAGACATACTTTGTTTTGTTAGTTGACTTGCTGGGTACCGCATTGTATTTTGTACTCGCCCCTTGCTTCTACACTTGTGTAGGTTGTGAGCCCGGAAAGTGAATAGTATTTTTCTTGATCATCCAAGACTTCCCAGGAGACGTAAAGAGGTAGTTGTTATCATCTGGCTGATTCTCTTGTTCCTATTTCTTATGTGTTTTGTTCTATTCGAGAAGAAAGACAATTTGTACTTGCATTTCATTGATTTTCTATATTACTAGTGGCTTGTACACATGACAACCAATCCTTGGGTGGTATTTAAGTTTATGGAAATTTTTAGCGATTAGTTATCAAATCTATTTAATTACCTCCGCGCATTATGTCTAATTCCCCTTTGGGTTAAGGCTGACTTATTCTGGTGGGATTGAGCAAGAGCCATCACACCCATTTTCGGGTCCTGACAACAAGTCTCAACATCAACATTCAATTCAAGTCTATAAAGCCTCTATCACTACCAAGTAGAGCCAATGACAGACCATGGCTACTCAAAATAAAGTAAAGCTAATCAAATCTAACTCTATAAGCAAATAAAAAATGTAATGATCCTTCGAAGTAAGGGAGGCTCACCAAATCAGCGGAACTGCTTAGATCCTCAAAGATACGCCTTTTGACTATCTCTAATCCCATTATCTGTATCATGAAATGATGCAGCACCGAGTAGCGTCAGTACGTGAAATGTGCAGTATGTAAAATAGCTGAATGAAACAGAAACAAGTAGTATAATATAGAACAACATAAACTCAGAATATTAACCAAGCAAAATGTCAAATGTCTATCTAAAGCAAAATTAAAGAGTAGACAAGTGACCCATCAACCAAATCAAACCCTATCAATCAAATCAGACTCATCTCAAAGGAACTCAATTCAACTCGAGTAGACAAGTGACCCATCAACTAATCAACTCATCAATCAAATCAGACTCATCTCAAAGGAACTCAATTCAACTCATCTCATCTCATCTCATCTCGACTCAGAGTACTCAATGTGAGAACTTTTTAGAAGTTTCTCTTATCCGACAACAATCACTAATGAGCCAATAATTGTACAATATCCCGCTGGTGTTGCCACGTCCAATCTGTACTTGCTAGGTAGAGAACGAGTCAAATGCACTAGAGATCCAGCTATCAACAAGTCCTCTAGTATTTCAGGGACTCTATCAAGTGGGAAGCTTAATGTAATGTGATAGTTCTAATCCTCGCCTACTCTTGGCAATATAGTTAATGAGTGCAAGTTGGTTTTTACTCTTACCCATTTTGGTACTTGATACTCCTCCCAAGACTCAATGCTCATAAGGCTCATCCATCTCAATCTGCCTCGTAGAGGCACTCATCATTCAATCAGTCTCATAGAGACTCTCATAATCATCAATTTAACTCTCAGTCAATAGCTGAAGGCTTAGATCAACCATTAGGGAACAATCGATTAAACAATTCATTAGAGTTCATTTATGACTACTCATACACCATCAAATTCTATCAACCTATCATCATGCTCACATCACCATCACAATCAACATTCTCAAATCAAGACTCTAGACTCAATTCCTAAGTTCATACACGCATATTTTCAAAAGTTAACATATAGGATTTATACAATATCTTATGAAAAATATTCAATTCAAGAAATAAGTTTATGATGATCATCAACATATGAAAATATGTGCAATAGATATTATTTTCAAGAAATTAATCAAGATAATACTTCAAGAAACATGTATGAGGACTCATAGACTCTCAACTTCTTTATGATCATCTATGGGGCACATGGGAGAACAATCTCATGCTTTAGTTTAGCCTTTCATACCTGGTGTGACGCTTTCAACAATCAACTTTCAAGAATTCTCCCTTGAACTCTTCAATCTTAAGCTCATCTTCTCTTCTCTCAAGCCCTAGTCTTTTTCAAGAACTTAGAAAGGATTTAGAATGAGGTTTAAAATCCCTTTTACATTCAAAATGACCTATTTTGATTGTGTTTTGGGGTTTAGGAGGGGATGGAAAATATCTAGAATGCCCCTTACGAATTTAAGAAAAAAATACAGTTTGGAAATGCGGTTCCGCGACACGGACCCATCGCCCAAGTGTGTATTTTTTTAAAACATTCTCTGAACGAGTTTTTCAATCCCATCAAAAAATATTTAAAAATATATAAGTGTGATCCACGACAGGGGCGCGATACGCCTCTGTCGCACACAAACACTTTTTTGGATTTTAGTATCGAAAAATTATCTTTTTATCTGGTTGCTCTAAAAATCAACCGAGATCATTTTTCCACTCAATTTTTCATGCTGACCGCATGTCTGGGATCGAATTTTTTATCTGAGCATGGGAAGACACGTTACGCACATATCCCTTTAAGGGTATTTTGGTAATTTTATCGGGTATTACATTATCTCTCCCTTGGGATCATTCATCCTCGAATGATGACTAAAGATGGATATCAAGGCATGAATAGACTCCAGACTCATCTCCATACTTACATCAATCAATCAAATTCTCGATTTCTTATCAATCTCCACAATCTCTATTCAGACTCAAGAATAGACATATCAACTCAAGAATAGATCAATCAATTTAAGTCAAGGGTAAGGAAATTACCTTCAATGTTCTCATCATTGTGCACGAATAGGTGTGGATATTTGGATCTCATCTCTTTCTCAGCTTCCCATGTGGCTTCCTCAACAAATTAATTTCTCCACGGGACTATGAATGAGACAATCTCTTTGGTCCTTAACCAACGAATCTAACGATCAAGAATTTGGACTAGAATATCTTTGTAGGATAAGTTATCCCTCACTCCAATACTCTTAACAAGGATCACCAAGGCAAGATCTCCCAAGCACTTCTTCAACATAAAAATGTGGAATATAGGATGAATTGCGTCAAACTCGAAAGGCAACTCCAACTCATAAGCAACCTTTTCAATTCTCTTCACAATCTGATAGGAACTAATATAGAAAGGACTCAATTTCTGCTTCTTCCCAAATCTCATAACACCCTTCATAAGTGGCACTTTCAAGTACACCCAATCATTACCTTGAACTGTAAGTCTCTTCTCCTCACATTGATATAGGATTTCTGGCGACTTTGTACGATTTTCAACCTCTCTTTAATGACCTTAACCTTCTCCATCTATTAGTAGAAAAGGTCAAGCCCAATCAACTCAGCATCTCTTAGCTTGAACCATCTAATTAGGGATCTACATCTCCTCCCATACAAAGCTTCATAAGGAGCCATTTGAATGCTTGCATGATAACTATTGTTATATGCGAATTCAATCAATAGTAGGTGATCATTCCAATTTCCTTTGAAGTCAAGGACACAGGCTCTCAACATATCTTCTAAGGTCTAAATTATATGCTCCGCCCGGCCATCTATCTGTGGATGGAAGGTTGTACTCAGATTCACTTTAGTACCCAATCCTTTCTGGAACGATCTCCAAAATTAGGAGGTAAATTGAGCTCTTCTGTCCAAGTTGATGGACAAGGGAACTCCATGCAACCTTACAATCTCCTGGATGTATAACTTGCATACTCCTCTAAAGTGTTAGGTTGTCTTAACTGCTAAGAAATGAGCTGATTTGGTCATCCTATCCATGATCACCGATATCGAATCATGTTACTATTAAGACCTCAGTAGACTAGTGATGAAGTCCATATTGATCATCTCCCACTTCCATTCAAGAATCTCAAAGTTCTATGCCAACTCACATGGCCTTTGATGCTCAATTTTAACTTACTGGTAATTCGGGCACTATGAAATAAACTTAGCAAAATCCCTCTTCATTCTACTCCACCAATAGCTTTTCTTAAGTTATGGTACATCTTGGTAAAGCCATGATAAATGAAATATCTAGAACTATAGGCTTCTGCCATAATCCTATCTCAAAAACCATCAAATCTAGAATGCACAATCTACTCTAGTATCTCAACACTTCATCTCCCCCTTTGGAGAAGACTATCACTTTCTGTTTGTGGAAAACCTTTTATAATTGAAGTATGATAGGATCTCGGTCTTGTTTTTCTTTCACCTCTGCCACTAAAGATGAAGCAGACTCATTCTGAACATTCATTCCTCCCTCATAGTTCTCCTCAAATTGAACTCCCTATTGAGCTAATCAATGAACTTCCATTACTAACTCCTTCTTTCCCTCCTTAACATGGGTTGTGCTACCCATTGACAACCTACTAAGAGTGTTAGCAATTGTGATAGATTTACCTGGGTGGTAGAGAATGTTTATGTCATAATTCTTTAGCAATTCTAACCATCTCCTCTGTCGCAGGTTGAACTCTTTCTGAATAAAGACATACTACAAACTCTAGTGGTTTGTGAACATATCCACATGTATTTTATATAAGTAGTGGATCCAAATTTTAAGTGCAAATGTCATCGCTACCAACTCAAGATCATGGGTCGGATAGTTCTTCACATGAACCTTAAGTTATCTGGAATCATAAGCTATCATTTTCCCTTTCTGCATCAGCGCACATCCCAATCCAACTCTCCAAGCATCACAATAGATTACAAATTCCTCTGTCCCATCAGGCAAGGTTAAAATTGGTGCAGTAGTTAGTCTTGTCTTCAACTATTAAAAACTCTTGTCACATTCATCGAACCACTGAAACTTGACTTTTTACTGAGTCAGTTTAGTCAATGGTGTAGATAGGAAAGAAAATCCACCGACAAATTGACGGTAGTAGCCTGCCAACCCCAAGAAACTCTTTATATCAGTTAGAGAGATCGGTCTGGGCCAGTTCTTTACCACTTCAATCTTTTAGGCATCTACTCGAATACCATCACCAGAGACAACATGGCCTAGGTAAGCTACTGACTTAAGCTAGAATTCACATTTTGAGAACTTTACATACAACTCATGGTCCTTAAGTGTTTAGAGGGCAACTATGAGGTGATTGGCATGTTCCTCCTCATCTCTTGAATACACCAAAATATCGTCGATGAACATAATCACAAATATATCAAGATATTACTTGAATGCCCTATTCATCAAGTCCATGAAGGCAACAGGTGTATTCATCAACCCAGAGGACAGAACCAAGAACTCAAAATGATCATATCTAGTCTTAAAGGCTGTCTTTGAAATATCACATTCCCTCACTTTTAATTGATAGTAGCCAAATCAGAGGTCTATCTTTGAGAAACAAGAGGCACCCTGAAGTTGTTCAAACATATCATCTATCCTTGGAAGAGGATATTTATTCTTTATTGTGACCTTGTTCAATTTCCTATAGTCAATACATATTCTGAGAGACCTATCTTTCTTTCACATGAATAGGATAGGGGCACCCCAAGGAGAAACACTCGACCTTATAAAGTCATTCTCTAATCGATCTTTTTGTTACTTTTTCAGTTTTTTCAACTCAGTGAGGGCTATCCTATAAGGTGGAATTAAGATAGGCTGAGTATCAGGAAGAATATAAATTCCAAAGTCAATCCCCCTATCGAGAGGGACTCTAAGCAGATCCTCGGGAAACTCATTCACAATTGGGACTGACTCAAGAGTAGGAGACTCAACATCATCAGATTTAACTCGCATGAGGTAATAGATACAACATTTAGAAATTAGCTTTCTAACCCTAAGATATGAGATAAACTTTCCCTTAGGTGCAACAGAATCACCATTTAGGAATTGAAACTCCAATTCATTCGAGAATTGGAACTTAACAGTTTGAGCTCTACAATCAATAGAGAAATAATAGATGTGAAGCTAATTAATGCGAAGGATTACATCAAAATCAGTCATCTCTAACTCAACCAAATCAATAATAGTATCCCTATGATTGATGGACACTACCACAATCTCTATAGACTCTCTCAGCTAAAATGGACTCACCTACTAGAGTAGAAACATCAAAGGATTCAAGAAGACTATCAAGGGTTCTATCAAACCTATTGGCTACATGAGGAGTTACAAATGATAATTTGGCACCAAGATCCATCAAAACATAACAATCAAAAGTAAAGACTTGAATCATACCCGTCATAACATCTAGGGAGTTCTCTTGATAATGACGACTACCCATGGCATACAAATGGTTTATAGCTCTGCTTGCACCTGACATAGTACCTCTTTGGGTTCCTCTAGCTGGTGGGGTTGATGCAGAAGATTAGTCCTGGTCACCCCATTTTGGACACTCTCTTTAGTAGT
This sequence comes from Solanum virginianum, assembly GCA_000787875.1. NCBI lineage: Eukaryota > Viridiplantae > Streptophyta > Magnoliopsida > Solanales > Solanaceae > Solanum > Solanum virginianum. Next base: position 19,954 of record DF360274.1, on the reverse strand, counting down.
GACCCGCTTGGCCACACTTGTAGCATACATCACTCCCCTCATGACATTTTCCCAAGTGTAATTTGCCACATTTACCATATGATGGTTTATCCTGTGAACTTTGAGCCACACTATCTTGTGACTGAGATCCATGGGCTCAAACATTTTGAGACCTCTGATCATTTCTGATTCTGTTTGCAGGTGCATTAGCAAATGCTAGTGTTGGCCCTGTCTGAAACCTATTACTATCCCCCCTCTTTCCAACCTCATGGCTAGATGTTTTAGCCTTCTTACTTTTGAACTCCTCTCTGTCATGTTGTCTCTTCTCATTAGCATGTTGTACAAATATCATTAATCTTTCGATATTCATATCACTCACCAGTATCATTCCTCTCCCATTTCTCTTTGGCCCTCTTTTTCGCCCATCGACATACATCCCCATTCTCTCCCTCATATTAGCAACCATATCTGAAGCATATTGAGATAGTTGAATAAATATAAGCCCATACTCTTGCACAATCATGGAGCCCTATTTCAGATTCAAGAACTCTCTTACCTTGGACTCCCTTTGTTCTCTTGGAAAGAAACGCCCCAAGAAAGCTTATTCGACACTGTCCAAGTCAGTAATGGGGCATCCTCTCCTCTACCCTTCTACCATTGATCGAACTATAGTTTGGC
>DF360274.1:0-19241 GCA_000787875.1 Solanum virginianum | reverse complement strand
ACCATTGATCGAACTATAGTTTGGCCATACCCTTGAGCCGGTAGGCAGCTAGTTCAACTCTGTCAGCATCAGCCACATGCATTACTTGGAACACTTTCTGAAGCTTCTCCACATAGTTCTAAGGATCCTCAGCGGATGCAGACCCTATGAACTCAGGCGGATTCATCCTCAAGAATTCCCAAACTTTAGATGTGTCATGTACATCCTTTCGACCTAATCCTTGTCTTGCAGCAGGTACTATAATAACCTATGCTAGAGTTTGAATAGCCTGGCGAAGTTTAGCATTAGAGACCTCATATTGTGGGGGCTGCTCAAGAGGGACTGTTGTATCCACAGGCTCCTTATGTCCTTGAGGCTCAGGAGTGTTAACATTCTACCTGGTAAGATGTCTTCTACCTCTGACGGCTCTTCTGGGAGGCATGATAATAACTCTGCAACGCGTAGAGCACAAATTACAAGAGGACTTTTCATAGAGCATAACTCTATAGCATAGTTTAGAACATGAAAGAAGTGAAACAATTTCTAAATGTCTTATAGCCTCCCTATTATAGATGTGGAGCTCTTCACACCAATAATGAAGTCTCTACTAGACACAACTTCATAGACTCCCTAGGACACTTGAACTCTATGCTCTAATGCCAAGTTTGTCAAGCCCCGAAAGGGTACCCTAGATGTGGCCAGCATCCAGAGACTATTGCTAGTCCCCAAGCGAACCACTTGGCCTCATCACATTCATTCAATCAATCGAAAAAATCAAAAGAGACTATTGCTAGTCCCCAAGCGAACCACTTGGCCTCATCACATTCATTCAATCAATAAACTCAAGCCAATCAGTGGAAGACTAAAGATAATAATGGGCATATCTCATCTAGTCTAAAAATAATATAGTAAGGAAATAGGCTAGTAGAAAGAAACTAGCTCAACAAGTCTCAATATCAACATCTGACTCTAGTCTATGAAATCACTATCAAGTGGTCAGTGCCAATGACAAACTCATGGCTACCTCAAAATATAGTAAAGCTATTTAAATCTAACTCTATAAGCAAGATAAAATAAATATAATGATCCTCCGAAGTAAAGGAGGCTCACCAAATCAGCTGAGCTGCTCAGATCCAAAATGATGCGTCTGTTGACCATCTCTAATCCCTATAACTACACCATAATATAATGCAGCATCAAGTGGCGTCAGTTTGTGGAATGTACGATATATAAAATAACTGAATGAAAATAAAAGAGGTAGAATAATATGGAACAACATCATCTAAGAGTAGTAACCAATCAAAATGTCAAATGTCTATCTAAAGTAAGATTAATGAGTAGATAAGTGACCCATCAACCAAATCAAACCTCATCAATAAAATCAGACTCATCTCAAAGGAACTCAATTTAACTCATCTCATCTCATCTCAAATCAGAGTACTCAATGTGGAAACTTTTTGAGTTTCTCTTATCCGACAACAACTATTTATGAGCCAGTGATTATACAATATTTCACCATTGTTGCCACGGCCATTCAGATACAATTTGAAGGATTTTATCTTGCCAAGCAGAGAATGAATCGAATCCACTAGGGGATCCAGCTATTAACAAGTCCTCTATTATTTTAAGGACTCTATCAAGAGGGAACATCAATGTAATATGATGATTTTAATCCTCACCTACATTTGGCAATGTAGTTAATAAGTGCGAGTTGGTTTTACTCTTACCCATTCGATGCTCGATACTCCTTCCAAGACTCAATGCCTACAAGACTCATCCATCTCAATCCACCTCCAAGACTCAATGCTCATAAGACTTATCCATCTCAATCAGCCTCTTAGAGGCTCTTATCATTCAATCAGTCTCATAGAGATTCTCAACATCACCAATTCAACTCTCAATCAATAGTTCAAGGCTTAGATCAATCATTAGGGAACAATAGATTAGGCAATTCATTACAATCCATTTATAACTACTCATGGACCATCAAATTCTATCAACTTATCGTCATGCTTACATCACCATCATAATTAACATTCTTAAATCAAGGCTCTAGACTCAATCTCTAAGTTCATTCATGCATGCTTTCAAAAGCTGATATATAGGATTTATTTAATATCTCATGAAAAGTATTAAATTCAAGAAAATAATTTTATGATGATCATCAACATATGAAAATACATGTAATAGATATAATTTTCAAGAAATTAATCAAGGTAATATACCAAGAAACATATACGGGACTCATGGACTCTCAACTTCTCTATGACCATTTATGGGACACATGATAGAAAAATCTCATGCTTTAGTTTAGACTTACACACCTGGTGTGAAGCTTTCATGAATCAACTTTCAAGAATTCTCCCTTGAACTCTTCAATCTTAAGTCCTTCTCTTCTCTCAAACCCTAGTCTTTTTCAAGAACTTAGAAAGGATTTACAATGGGATTTTAAACTATTTTTATGCTCAAAATGACCTATTTTGATAATGTTTTGAGTTTAGGAGGGGTTGAAAAATATGTAGAATGTGCCTCACGAATTTAAGAAAAAAATTCCAGTTTAGAAAAGTGGATCTGCATGTGTATTTCTTTCCAAAAATTCTTCAAACGAGTTTTCCAATCTTGTCGAAAAAATCAAAAGAATATATGTTTGATTCGTGACAAGGGCGCGACGTGCCTCTGTCGCACATAGACATTGTTTTGGATTTTTGCATCCAAAAATTATCTTTTAATTCGCTTGCTCTAAAAATCAATCGAGATCATTTTTCATTTAATTTTTCAAGTTGATCGCATATTTGTTCTCAGATTTTTCATTTGAGCATGGAAGGATGCGTTACATGCATATCCCTTCTCTAGGAGTATTTTGATAATTTTTTCGAGTGTTATGGTATTCACCGGCAGCGGTGCTTAATTTTGATCATGCCAAGACTACACCTTCCAATTAAGGTATAAGCGATTGTTGTTCAAATATAGAACATAAAAATGGTTATGGTCTATTTCATGCGGAATATAGTCTAGACTTGGTGTAATTAAAGCAATTAAGATAAATTAATCAACTTACTTCTCAAGGAAGGGGGGTTTAATATAAAAGCAGTAATTAAACCTAAACTATGATTGATGCAAATATTGTGAATTCAGTGAGAAAAGTAACTAGAGTATTGTATTTTTCATGAACTCCTAATGCAGTATAACCTCATAATTGTAACATTTTCTAGTGTGTGGCATGCAGAATTGATAAGTTATGTTCACCTAATCCTTTATTTGAGAATTAGGCAAATTTTACCATATGAATTTATCCATCTATAGATGTCACATTACTAATCCTTACCTTGTTCCAGTACAACCGTCCCTTAATCCGTTCAGGTTGATTAGACGAGTGTGATCACGTCAAATCTTATTATTTTATCTCTTTTTCTATTCATTACACCCTTGATCCAACAAGTAAGAATAAGGCAAGTTCTAATATTTGCAACCGTTAAAAAGCATTCAAAACGAAGAGATAAATAATGCATGCATGTACTTTTTTCAAGAATTATAGATTATTTGATTTTACTTTGTTAGTTCTTATGGTACCCACAAGCCTAGTTGTGGATTTAGCTACTCATATTCGTTGTAGATGAGTGTATTATGTTATGATTTTGCATAATTAATACTTACAAGGAGGAATTAAAAAAACACGAAATCCAAAATCTTTATGAAAATCACAACGTTATAACTCTAAGATAAAGTCAAAAGTGATCCATAAGAAATCTCCAAAAATAAATTAATAATCTCCAATCTCATGTTCTGTATGTTTTATCTGCTCTCTCTGTCTAAAAAAAACCTAAAAACCTAATATAATAAAAGAAAACCAAATTCTAAATGAAATAGAAAAACTAGAATTGGGGACTTTGATGAACACAATTAAAGGTCGTAGTTGCATTCATGGCCCGTAGCCTAGCTTTATGGATTGCATCCTTTATAAACTACCTTCAATATATGAAACCCTTCCTACGGACCGTCTTCAGACCTATGATTGATAAAAAGTTTTGTCTAGTAACTCTTCAACGATTTTTCAAAATCTCTGATACCCATCCTAGTAACACATGGTTTCAATTTTTGAAAAGTGGTCTTTCACTGGATCTGACCTAGGAAACTCATCTATGACTCGTGAAATCAACCACGGACCATAGAAGGTTCTATAAAAATTCAAAAAGCTACAATCTATCAAATTTAGCCCAAAAACTTTTCGACTGTTGAAATCATGCAAAATCAACATAAAATCACATCAAACCTATAAACATCACTTTTCGAACATACAAAATTCTAACTTTATAGCATCAAAAATGTCATATTTTAGCAGCACATCATGGAAGAGGTGGCTTATAAACTTGTTTTGCCACCCAAACTGTCTTCAGTCCATCTTGGGCATTATATTTCGTATGAGACTCATGTGATTTCCATAGATTTAGGGTGGCCATTTTAGCTAGGCAAGTGAGAAAGTTGAGGACTAAGGAAATAGCTTCAGTAAAGGTCCAGTGGAGTCACAGGCTCGAAAGTGAGGCTACATGGGAGATGGAGACAGATATGCGTATCTAATACGCTCAACTTTTTTAACCTTCAGGTATGTTTTGTATCCCATGTTCAAGGATGAACATTGCTTTTAATAGTGGATGATGTAATGACTTTGAAGGTCATTTCTGAAATTTAAAGTTTTTGATTGAAAAAATAGGAGATTTTTTGGGCTTTGATTTCTAACACTAAATTGGTAATTAAGACCTCATTCGGGGAACGTTTTCATATATTAATTTTTAGATTTTGGAAACTTTTTTGACATGGAATTTTTTACCATCTTAGTTTTTTTGCCTAAATTGCTTGATTTTAGTGTCATTAGATTCATAATATGATTGTGATGCTTTATTTGACTAGATTATGATGATTTGGAGTATTGTAGAAAGGAAAAAAGGTATGGTTTTTGCTTGATTTGAGACTTCTACTAAGGCAAGTGGACTTCTAACCCTTTGTTAAGTATGATAAAACCTTGTATGCTTCTATGTGTATGGATTTGGGTGATTTGGGATCTGAATTGGGAAAGAATTATATTATCATAGGTTTTGATCATGGGATTTTGGATTAGGTAATTGTTCATGATGTGATATCTTGACTTGTAAATTAATTATTAATTCATGGAACATGTAATCTTGTGAATTATGAGATATTGATGTTGCGATGGTACTGATATTGAGATATTTTTAAATGATGATGTGATTTTAATGACATTGAGATCGTGATGATATAAAAACTTTGATGATATTGAGACTATGTACATTGCATTCACTATCACTTGTCCATTGATACTTATGATGGCTATGACCAAGAGATATGTAAGTAACATGTGAGTTGATGGCCAAGGTCTCAACTGGTTGATACTTAGCCAATTTTCTGCCGATGAGCCGAGGTAATATTTTGGTTGATGATATGGCTGATGTTTCTTTTGTTCGGGTGAGCATTGGCCTAGGTCTTTGCCAGCAATGTTCACGGATATATTGTCCATGTATGGTCCCCATGGGTTTTGATCTGAATTTATCAGTGGATATGTATCGTAGGACAGACATACATCATGGTTATTTGATATTGCATCCTATTATTTGTATCTCATGGCATCCACTCCATCTCACATCATTCTTTCTTTGATATTGTTATATATATTGCCTGTGAAATTGGGAATAAGCTGAAACTTTTTATATTATTGGAGATCTATTATACTATCTGATTTTAAGTATCAGTTGGATATTTAAAGATACTATTCTATGAGAGTTATATATCTATCCATGTATATTGTATTGTACTGGGACTTTTTTGAGTGTAGGTACGTAGTTTGGCATTATGTGGTTAAGTGGATAATAGTACTATTCTATTATTTTCACTGCTTTACTTAGGTTGGTTCTACCTACTAAGTACTGTTTATCTAGTGCTCACTCATTGCTACATTTTTGTAGGTTGTGAGCCCAGTCCTTCTTGCTAAACTTCTATATTACATGATCGAGCTTCTAGATCACTTGAAAGGTAGCTACCCATCTCTTCGGTAAATCTTTGAGGATTCTATTTTATATTTTATTCTATTTGAGAGCTAGATATTGAGACTTGTATTAACATTGGAGTATTCTTATCATGAGAGGTTTGTACATGTGATACCAGTTTTGGGATGTTTGTAGCTTTGTTTCCCTTATGCTTATCTAATGTATCAGACTGATTTAGTTTTCGCTTCTATTATTGTATTAGGATGTTCAATTTGGGATGACTTGCCTTGGTGGGTATGACACCCTGTAACTCAATGTTCATATGTATCCATGTTTCAAGCCTCATTTGCTTAGGTTGGAGTGTATTAAGGTCATGGGAGACTTCTAGTACTTAGACGAGTTTAAGACTTTCCTATGAGTTGAGTCTTAGGTGCTGGTTTGTGCAAGGGTCAACTTTAAATGAGCATAACTTTTAGCACTCAAAGGACTATACTACCCATCACATGTCAAATAAAATCCCTTTGGTCCCTATGAATTGAGTTTTGGGTGTTGGTTTGTGCAAGGGTCAACTTTGAACGAGTAGAACTTTTAACACACAAAGAACTGGACCCATGACATGTCAAATGAGATCCCTTTGAGTTAGCTTTCCAATGCACTTGGTTTCACCTCATTCTGAGTTCGGATGAAGGAGTTATGACCATTTTCGTGAGACCCTCCCGTGAAGTGATATCACATGGGCACTTAGACGGGCAGTGCGGCCTTGGATGAGACATTTGGATTTTTTGGGACTGGAAAAGATCATTTTTGGTCTAAGAGATGGGACACGGCCAGTGGCACGGGCTATGTGGCTTGCCCCTAACCGTGTGGCTAGCCATGGCAAGGTTGGCGTGAGAGGGAGTTTGTGACTAAGTGTGGCTATGGCATGCTTCATGAGCCTTCTAGCCAGGCATGGGCCTCCTGCCCACAATATTTCACACCAAGTGTAACTCTATGGGCCACTACATGGACCATGCAGCATCACACGACCCGTGGAGCCTCCCGTCAAAGTGACGATTACGTTAACTTTTTCCCAAGTGTTCCAATTCCAATTTTTCAACAAAGTATCATCTCATAGGCGCTCCACACGACCCGAAAAACCTCAAGTGAGGTGACACTTTATCAATTGTTCCCTCTGTTTCACTAATGGCATTTTCATAAATTTTATTTATTCTAATGATCTTTTTGGACTTCTAATGCTATCTTAACCTCCCAAAAGACCTAAACTCTTTTCAAAAGGATCAAATTTATTACTCTCAACTTGAATACACACTCAAAGTCTCTCAAGTTCCTTCACCAAGACCCTGATACAAATTCAAGGAAACTCAAGAACAAGTGTTGGATTTCAAGACCCCATTCTAAGCTTTCATTCTTTCCCAACGCAATTTCAAGAAACTCAAAGTTTAAGGTATGTGGGTTTCAACCATTGGATCCTTTCACCCATGATGCCTAACCGTCCTTTTTATCTAAATTGCATGATTCTAAGTTGATTTACTTATGGGTATTACATATTATAAATTTCACTACAAAACTATGTTGGGGTTTCATAAACTTGTGACTATTTAAGCACGTTTTGAGTTATGAATCTAAGACCCATTATGTGATTTGACAAAAGGTTTCAATATATCTTATTTGAGGGTATTAACAAGTATTTGTGGGTGGTTTTAGATTGAATTTTCTTGCATGATTTCACTCTTGAATTGCATGATCTTACACTAGCATTATACACCCGCCGAGTGTTTGATAAAATATTCGGTTATGGATTCTTAATTTATTAATGATCTAGCGCATGACCTATGAACTAAATAATCTTATAATGATGAAAGCAATGTTTATACATGTTATTTTCATTAGAGGTACTTATAGTATTGCAAGTTGATCATACCATATATAAGGGGTATGTACCTCATTCACCTTGTCGGGTGGTAGCAATCCCGTACTACCATAGGTGAGGGGTATGTACCTCATCCACCTTGTTGGGTGGTGGCAATCCCATACTATCATAGATGAGGGGTAGGTACCTCATCCACCTTATCGGGTGGTGGCAATCCCGTACTACCAAAGATGAGGGGTAGGTACTTCATCCACTTTCTAAGTGGGTATCATGCCTTGGATTCTAAGTACTAAGTGTTTGGTGATGATGGTCTCTTTCTACACATGTAATATGTCCTATATAAGCATGTTTTACTTTAAGTATCATTCATGCATGCCATATTGTTATATAATCTTTCATTGCCTAACTATGCATTTTGATTATATTGCTTATCTCTTGTTGCATTACATCCTACATACTTAGTATATTCAAACATACTAACGCATAATCTATGCCTACATGATGTCACCATATAGGAACCGGATCTCCACTTAATCATCATCCTCCTCTACGTGGCTAGTACTACCTCACAAAGCTAGTTGGTGAGTCCTCAACTCTGAGGACATACTTCACTTGATTTATGCTATGTAATGACTTCTCTCATGTTGGAAACTTATGCCTATGATGGTTAGCCCAGATTCTGTCTTGGCCCCCCCACTTCTATCTATGTATTAGAGGTGTTGTTGAAACCTTATGATATGTTAATGCTATATTATTATCTTGCTATGCTTTTATGGTATCAGTGATGTCACTTAGGCCCGTATTCCCTTTTTACTACCTTCTATTATTGTATTATTGTTTTCGCAATGAATGATGCGTAACGATATGCTAAGAGGCTTGTTTGGAGTCCCTTTGGACTCCCTATTTGCTATTTCATGTCTAGGCCCTCGGCTCGGGTCATGAAAAACTTAGTATCAGAGCACTACGTTGTTAATATTCCTCAGCATCCAACACACTGCATCGATTAGAGTCTTATTCGTAGTCATGTTATGCACCACGACTATGAGTAAGAGGCTGTGAGAAAGTTTAGGAAAAGTTTCTCTTCTTCATGGTCTATGTCGTACTGTAGAAGTTAGGTCAAGTTTCCCCTCTAACGAATGTTCTTTTCCATTTCTAGATCATGCCTAACACAGGGGGAAGAAGAGGCCGCACACCCGAAGAACAACCAACTCATGAGGAGCTTTGGGATGTTCTCACCATGGTAGCTCAAGCCAGAGTTGGTTGTTCTCACCATGGTAGCTCAAGCCATGACACACCAAATCAACCAAGGGGCCCAAGCCCCTCATGCTTCCACTCTGTTATCTCAGGTGAGGGACTTTATGAGGATGAACCCACCAGAGTTTTATGGGTCTAAAGTGGATGAGGACCCTCAAGAATTTGTGGATGAGGTGTACAAAGTATTGGCTATTATGGGTGTTAGGTCGGAAGAGAAGGTGGAGTTGGCGGCATACCAACTCAAGGGGGTAGCCCAAATATGGCTTACACAATGGAAAATGGAGAAGGGAAACAATGCCATTCTTGGGGAGTTTAAGGCAGATTTTCTCAACCGATTCTTCACTCATGAGCTTAGGGAGGCCAAAATGTCGGAGTTCATGAATTTAAAACAAGGATCTATGAGTGCGAGGGAGTATGCCCTCAAGTTCAACCAATTTTCAAAATATTCTTCACAATTGGTTGTCGACCCAAGGTCTAGGATGAATACATTCGTGATGGGTGTATTCGATTTGGTGAATGAGGAGTTTTAGGCTGCTATGTTGATTAGTGACATGGATTTATCCCACTTGATGACCTATGCCGAACAATTAGAAGGGGAAAAGTTGAGGAAGAAATGAAGTGGTGAGGCCAAGAGTGCCTGTTTTGAGGATAAGTTCCAAAGACGCAAGGGTGGCTGATTTTACCAAGGCTAAGGGTCTTCTGATGCTCCTAATAGGAGGTTTGCCAATGACATCCCAAGGGCCTAAGGTGATGGTGGTGTGGGGCCTAATACTATGTGTTCAAAATGTGGTAAGGGTCATAGTGGCCTATGCTTGAAGGTTATCAATGCTTGTTTTGGTTGTGGGAAAGTAGGCCACAAGATGATTAATTGCCCACATAATCACAACAATGGTAAAAATGTCCGTCCATAAGGCCGGGTGCAAATGCGGTTCCTTTAGGGAGAGGGGGCCAACAAGGTAGTACCCCAAGGCACAATCAATTCTATGCTCTTCATGGGAGGCAAGGGGTTGATGAGGTTCCTGATGTCGTCATTGGTATGTTAATAGTCTTTGATTTTGACATGTGACTTTGTTGAGTTAGATATGTTAGATTTTGACATTATTCTTGGGATGGATTGGTTGCATGCATATTACACCTCTATTGATTGTAGAACTAGTAGGGTCAAATTCTAATTCCCCAATGAACCCATCCTTGAGTGGGAGAGTCATGATATTGTTATCAAGGGTAGGTTTATTTCTTACATTAAAGCCCAAAGGTTGATCTCTAAGGGGTGTCTCTATTATCTTGTGAGGGTTAGGGATGTTGAGTCCAAAGTCCTTCCTATAGAGTCAGTTCTGGTGGTTAATGAGTTCTTAGATGTCTTCCTATATGACCTTCTCGGTGTTTCTCTTGGAAGGGAAATAGACTTTAGTATAGACCTCCTTCTCGATACTCAACCCATCTCTATTCCCTCTTACAATATAGCCCCGGCGGAGTTAAAGGACCAATTGAGGGATTTTTTGGAGAAGGATTTTACTAGGCCTTGTCAATCATCTTGGGGTGCACCGATGTTATTTGTGAAGAAGAAAGATGGTTCCCTTAGAATGTGTATTGACTACCGGCAACTAAAAAGGTCATCATAAAGCATAAGTACCCTCTTCCAAGGATCGATGATCTATTTGACCAACTATAAGGGGTTAGTCACTTCTCTAATATTGATCTTTGGTCTAGGTATCATCAAGTGAAGGTTAGGGAGTGTGACATTCCCAAGATGGCCTTCAGACTAGGTATGAGCATTATGAGTTTGTTGTGATATCTTCTGGGTGGATCAATGCATCAGCTATCTTCATGGATCTTATGAATAGGATCTTTAAACCCTACCCTGATTCATTTGTTATGGTCTTCATTAATGATATTTTAATCTATTTTCGTAGTGAGGAGGAGCACGTGAGCCATTTAAGGGTGGTGCTACAAAGGTTAAGGAAAGAGAAGTTGTATGCTAAGTATGAAAAGTGTGAGTTTTGGTTGCAGGAGGTGGCATTTCTAAGGCATGTTGTATCGGGGGATGGGATTAAAGTGGAACCAAAAAAGACCAAAATGATTAGAAATTGGCCTAGACCTTTGATCCCGTCGGATATTAAGAGCTTCTTGGGCTTAGCGGGTTATTACCGAAGGTTTGTGAATGGGTTCTCTTCTATTGCTTCTCCTATGACCAAGTTGACCCAAAAGAAGGATAAATTTGTGTGGACCAATGAGTGTAAAAAGTGTTTCCAAATTTTGAAGGATAAGCTTGTGTCTGCTCCTATCGTGTCACTACCGGAAGGGCTAGAAGGGTTTATTGTGTATTGTGATGCTTTAAGAATCGGTTTGGGTTATCTTTTGATAAAAAATAGTAAGGTGATAAGCTAGCTTCTAGACAACTCAAAGTGCATGAAAAGAATTATCCTACCTATGATCTTGAATTGGCTGTCGTGATTTTTGCTTTGAAAATTTAGCGTCATTGTTTGTATGGGGTGCATATTGATGTATTAACCGTTCATAAGAGTCTCCAATACATGTTCACTCAAGAGAAGGTGGTTAGATCTTCTTAAGGACTATGATATGAGTGTGCATTATCATCTTGATAAGGCTAATGTTATGGTAATGCTTTGCGTAGGGTGTCTATGGGTAGCCTAGTTCATGTTGGTGATGGTGGTAAGGGGGTGGCTAGGGAGGTTCATCGGTTGGCTATATTGGGGGTTAGGTTGGAATATGTTGATAATGGGGGTATTATGGTAGTTGATGGTTCTAAGTCTTCGTTGGTTGAGGAAGTGAAAACACAGCAAGATCTTGATCCCGCTTTGATGGAATTGAAGGTATTGGTGAGATATGGAAAGGTGGAGGTTTTCTCCCAAGGGGGAGATGGTGCCCTTAGGTACTAAGGTAGGTTGTGTGTGCCTTGTGTTGATGGCTTGAGGGAGAAGATTCTTGATGAGGTTCATAATTCTTCTTATTTCATTCACCTCGGTTCTACCAAGATGTATAGAGATTTGAGGGATGTGTTTTGGTGGGGAGGTATGAAGAAAGATATTGCTAAGTTTGTGTTTGGTTGTCATAATTGGCAATAAGTCAAAGCCGAACATCAAAGGTCGGGTTGCCTAGTCCAAGATATAGAGATTCCTACTTGGAAGTGGGAGGAGATTAATATGGATTTTGTGGTTGGGTTGCCTAAGACTAGAAAGGGTTTTGATTCTATTTGGGTTGTGGTTGATCGGATGACAAATTCGGCTTATTTTCTACCGTTTAAGACTATATATGGTGCTGAAGACTATGCTAGTTTGTACATTCATGAGTTGTTTAGGTTGCATGGGGTGCCTTTTTCTATTATATTGGATTGTGGTGCTTAATTTAGTTCTTACTTTTGGCGGTCCTTCCAAAGAGGTCTTGGTACCAAGGTTAAGCTAAGTACGGTCTTTCACCTTCAAATGGATGGCCAAGCTGAAAGAACTATCCAAACTCTTGGAGGATGTGCTTGGGGCTTGTGTATTAGAGTTTAGTGGTAGTTTGGTCACCCTCAAACGGATGGCCAAGCTGAAAGAACTATCCAAACTCTTTAGGGTATGCTTAGGGCTTAGTGTATTGGAGTTTAAGGGTGGTTAGGATGATCATCTTCTATTGATTGAGTTTTCTTATAATAATAGCTATCATGCAAGCATTGGTATGGCTCCTTTTGAGGCTCTTTATGGAAGGCGTTGTAGGTCCCCGGTTGGATGGTTTGAGGTGGGGGATATGGCCTTGTTAGGTCTGGATTTGGTTATGGGGGCCTTGAAGAAGGTAAGGGTGATTAGAGAAAGATTGAAAACCACCCAAAGTCGACAAAAGTCCTATGCCGATATGAGGAGAAGGGATCTTGAATTCAAAGTTGGTGATTGGTTCTATTTGAAGGTTTCACCCATGAAGGGTAGGTTCTTTTTAGTAAAAAGGGCAAATTGAGTCCAAGATTCATGAGTCCTTATAGAGTATTGAGGAAGATCGGTAAGGTGGCCTATGAGTTGGAGTTGCCCAATGACATGAACATGGTACATTCGGTCTTCCATGTGCCTATGCTAAGGAAATGTGTGGGTGATCCTAGTGTCATTGTGCCTCTTGATATTGCCGGTGTTGTTGAAGACAATTTGACTTATGAAGAAGTCCCGATAGAGATTTTGGATAGGCAAGTGAAAAGGTTGAGGAACAAGGATGTGGCTTCCATCAAGGTCCTTTGGAGGAATTAAAAAGTTGAAATTGCTACATGGGAGGCCGAGGCGGATATGCAAAAGCGATATCCCTATCTCTTCCATTCTACCCAAGCCTAAGGTACTAATTTAAGTTCCCCTATGTGATTTCAAGTCATAAGTTTCAGCCCTTATGTCATTGCATGCATTCATGTTTATATTGATAGGATTTATGGTGATTTTTTATGTTCATGTTGAGATTTATTTTTTGAAATAATGTTTACGTGCATTTATTGCATCCATGTTGGGCCAGAATCTTCATGATCACTTTCCTTGTGTATGTTTCTTTGACATATGGGGACAAATAGTCCTAAGGGGGAGATATTGTGACACCCCATGACTCTATTCTCTTACGTATCCATTTTTCAAGCCTCATTTGGTGAGCTTGGGGGGTGTATTAGGTTCATGGGAGACTTTTAGTACTTAGACGAGTTCAAGACTTCCCTACAAACTGAGGTTTTGGGCGTTGGTTCATGCAAGAGTCACATTTAAATGAACATAACTTTTAGCACACTTGGAACTGAATGACCTACAACATGTCAAATGAAAGCCCTTTGATTTAGCTTTCCAATGCACTTGGTTACACCTCATTTCGAGTTCCGATGAAGGAGTTATGACCATTTTCGCGAGACCTTTCTGTGCAGTAAAGTCACACGAGCCCTTAGACGGCCAGTGTGGACTTTTACGGGCTGTTTGGGTTATTTAGGGCTAGAAAGAGCCTTTTTGGCCTAAGAAAGGTGGCATGGTCCGTATGGCTTGCCATTGATCATGTGGATGGTCATAAGTTGTGTTCAAGGGAGGCTTGTTGGGTATGAGAGGAATTTCAGCCAAGTGTGGTGCCAAAGGCACCTTTGACGGGCCGTAGAAGGGAAAACAACTCTTGGGATGGGGAGTGGAGTGGCCTATCCACATTTTCTTGTCTAAGTGTGGTGCAACGGACCACTACATGGACCGTAAAGTACCACACGGCCCGTGAAGTGGCCCGTCAAAGTGACGTCAATGCTAAGTTTTTCTCAAGTGTTCTAACTGCAATTTTAAGGCTAAGTCTTGTCTCACGGGCACTCCACACGACCCGTGGAGTGCCACATGACCCATGTAGTGCCACATGACCCGTGGAGTGCAACACGACCAATCAAGCCTCTAGTAAGGCAACACTTTGCCAATTTTTCCATTCGTTCACTAATGACATTTTCGTAAATTCTAATTACTCTAATGAACTTTTTAGAGTTCTAATGCTATCTTAACCTCCCCAAAAGACCTAAACCCTATTCAAAAGGATCAAACTAATTACACTCATCTCAAATACACTCTCTAATTCTCTCAAAAGCCTCCACCAAGACCCCAATACAAATTCAAGGAAACTCAAGAACAAGTTTTGGATTCCAAGATCCACTTCCAAGCTTTCATTCTTTCCCTACCCAATTTCAAGAAATTCAAGATCTATGGTATGCGGGTTTCAACCAATGGGTCCTTTCACCCTTGGTGCCTAACTCTCTCTTTTTATCTAAATTATATGACTCTAAGTTGATTTACTTATTGGTATTACATATTATTAGTTTGACTATAGAACTATGTTGGGACTTCATAAACTTGTGACTATCCAAGCATGTTTTGAGCTATGAATCTAAAATCCATTGTGGGATTTGATGAAGGGTTTTGATGTATATTGCTTGAAGGTGTTAAGAAATATTGATGGGTGGTTTTACATTGAATTTTCCTGCATGATTTCACTTTTGTTTTGCATGACCTTACACTAGTATTACACACTCGACAAGTGTTTGATAAAATTTTCATCCCTAAATTGCATGGTTTTATACTAGCACTACACACCCATCAAGTGTTTGATAAAATGTTCGATTGTGATTTCTTGAGGACTTGAAGGTCCAATGTATGTCTTTTGAGTCGAATGACTTTTGAGGATGAAAGGAATGTATGTATATGATATTCTCCTATATCGTGTTGGGAATTGACCATGCCCCACTCGGGGGGTTGTGAGCCTGGGTAACCATGTAGAGGGGTTTATACCTTGATAACCATGTCGAGGAGTTTGTACCTTGACAACCGGGTTGAGGGGTTGGTACCTCAATCACCACAGGTGGTTGGGTGAGATGCTCTACCAACCAATTGAAGGGTTGGTACCTCAATCACCATGGGTGGTAGAGTGAGATGATCCACTAACCAATTAAGGGGTTGGTACCTCAATAGACTATGACTTATATAATGATGATCTCTTCTTGCACATGTATTATGTCCTATGTAAGCATGATTTACTTCAAGCATCTTCCATGCATGCCATATTGTTATATGCTACTCATTGCATATGCTTATGTATGTCGATTATATTGCTTATCTCTTGTTCCATTGCATCCTACATACTTAGTACATTCAAACGTATTAATGCATACTCTATGCCTACATGATGTCACCATGTAGGAGCCAGAGCCCCACTTGAGCATCTTCTTCCACGTTGCTAGTACGATTTCTCTCAAGCTAGTTAGTGAGTCCTCCTTTCCGGGGACAATGTCTATGATCTCATGTTATGTACTAAGACTATCTTTCTTTTATGTATATATTGAGTATGAGAGTGAGCCCGGTTGCTTGTCTTGGCCCCTGCTCCTATCTAAGTTTTAGAGGTGTTGTTCGACATGTTATCTATTGAACCTTAACTCTCTTGTTTTGATGTTTATGTTATGAAAGTTTCCCTTTAGCCGCACTTATTTCTAATCTAATTATGTTGTTTAATTGCTTTTGCGATCAATGATGTGTAATAATATGTTAAGAGGCTTGTTTGGAGTCTCTTCGGGTTCCCCATTCGTCATGTCACGTCTAGGCCTTAGGCTTGGGTCGTTACAATCATGGTTTAGACATAATATTTTGATAATTTCAAAGATTAAAAATATAAGTGGGAGATCATTAGAGTATATACTATTAGCCATGCATTTGGATATAATATATTATAACAATTGTAATGGTTAAAAGTTTAAAAGGGAGATTCTTGGAATATATACTATTAACCATGAATTTAGATATAGTATTTATTATAGAATAATTATTTTGTAGATTGCAATAAAAGTTTAATAGATCATACATTCATTTATGTGTCAATTTACTTATATAATAGATGATTTAGTGTATAAAGTTTTAGCTTATATATAGAGGATTAAATCATCGGTTCTTATAAGTATAAAGTTTTTTGTTGACAATCTGAGATAGAAATTGGAAAAGTCATCGGTATGATTGTAGCAACAGATTATATACAATTTATCTTGATTATGAGAATGGTGTAGTTACAACTTATTGTGCAAGTGCATATTGTATGTATTGAGTGGGACCAAGTAGAGATAGTTATTTTAGACTGGCTGATAAAAACGTATTTTCTAAACTGTTAAATATACTTATATTGTCAATCCTGATATAACTAATATGATCTGTACATATTAATTATCATTTGAATTTATTAAAAGGTGAGATTCTGAGATAGGTCAATATGTCTGGTAGATTGGATAATAATAATATATATTGGTGAAATAATAAATTAGTTGATGAAATTGATGTCCCGATGTAGAGATCGATGATATGTCTTTTTGAGAAGCTTATATGTTTTCACCGTGTCAAACCTTGCAAGTGTATTTATGACTCCGATACATGAAATAAGTTAAGCAGTGCTCTAAAATAAATTAATTTTTGAACTAAATTCTTTAGTAACTAAATTTATTTATTAGTATATGTAATCTTAACATGGGGAATAACATAATTTCGAATTTTTAGTAGAATGATTTGTAATCTATTATGGTAAGAATAATTTCAAAGTAATTATTTGAATTATTTTCATAATAGGGAGCCTCAATAATTAATTTTGTGGTCCCTATAGTGCCATATTTAACTAGAACTCAAGATCTCATTCTAGTAGAAAAGGAGAATAAATGTTTCCCATTCCAGATTTGTACTCGGAATAGGTCCCTATAAATAGGGGTTCTCCTAACCAAGAAAATTAATTAAAATGAATTATATTTTCTGAACAATGCTTGCTCACCCAAATATTGAGAGAGCTCGAATGTGAACTTGGGAACATTGTAGAAGGCCGCAGAATTTCAATCTAATTTGTGGATTTGCTTAAAGGTGTTTGCTCACACTTCAAGAGCTAGTAATCAAATTAAATTTCATAAAATTTATGTATTCTAACATGATTATAGATGTTCTAATATAAATGTATGTGTTATCTATTATTCATGTAAGTAGTATGATCATTATATTCTTATGCTGTGCATATGATTTTCCAACACTCATTACTATAACTTGCTCAGTTGAGCTCAGCTCATTCAACTCCACATCCAACCCTTCTTCAATCCGTTGTGGTTTATTTGATAAACCTGTTGGACTGCAAGTCCTTTGTCAATTATTATTCCAATAATTTTATTTTACATGTGGACAAGAATTAATGAAGCTACTTTTTGTAAACAACAAGCATATATCCAAAGTTTTAAAACATGGAAGTTCAACGGAACCTCAAAAGTTTAAAATTAAGAGTGTTGTACGACTGGTAAACTAACCCCCCAAGTGCTATCTACAAAAGTCTTAACACTAGCATATATAGTCATGTAGTACTCATATATACTTAGTAAATTAAATGATGTAGTTTGAATTTATGAGCTTCTTGTTGATAATGTTTCATGTGGGGAGGTTGAGAAGGAGCTGTCACATTCACATTCAAGATCCTCAAAACCCCAAAACTCTTCTTGCTCTTCTTCTTCCTCTTCTGGCAGTTTCCATTTTTGTTTATCAACTTCACCTCCCAATATTATTTCTAGAATCTGTCATGAGACGTCCAAATGATCACAATATTAATATTAGTACATCAAATTAAATTATAAGTATATGAACAAACACCTGATTTTTAGAGAAATCTATACTAATTAATAACGTTTGTACCATAGTTACGTAAGCACAAAGAGTGGTCTACATCGTGTACAAACACTTCTACACAGAAAAATTCAGTTTTCTGGTTTCATACATTTAATTTTTGGGTTAAAAATAGAGGTTTAATATTAACAACTAAGTTACGTCATTATTGTAATTCAAACTTTTTATTTTCAAATTATTGCAGCTTTATTTTAATATTTTGATTTAATGAATAATTTTAAGCAAAAAAAAAAAAAGTCAAATTATATTAGGCAAATTGAGATAGAAGCAATAATAATTTAGCAAGTCTTCCTCGTTAATGTTCAGAGATCTATGAAAGAAAGAGGAAAAAAATAAAGTAAGAAAGATGGGAAGAACAGACTGATAAAATATGATGATGTTTTATCTCTATGTTAGCTACGCTTGCAACCTAAAATTTAAATAGGAACAAAAACAAATGTTTGTAATCTAAAATTGATGGAACTTTAGTGAATATTTGAGATGAATTTTATAAAAATATATAGTTTCTGATTATTTTTTTTTTTTTGAGCGAGATATTTTTCATTATAAAGATTCTTGTTTTAATAAATTTATTAATTACACTATTTGACGTATTTGATTGGGTAGATAATTACTTGATCTTGGGTATAATTGGTAGGGTGTGATTACAAGTTAATTAGTTTTTAATTTATTTCTATTTCTATTTTTATTTTTTTGTTTTAGTTTATTTTTTTATTTTTTATTTATTCTAAGGAGTCATTTGGTACAAAAATGAATAATGCAGGGATTAGTTATGCTGGATTATTTTTTATCTCAGGTTTGATTTATTATTTTTCATTTAATTTTGTGTTTGGTTTAAAATTCTATAAAAAGTTTCTTTCCAATTATGCCCTTGAACTATTTGAGATTTTCTATTTCATTTAATTAGAAAAAAATAGATTATACTTTTAACTAGTTAGGAAAATAATAATTTGTCATTATGTTTGCTATTTTTTCACTTGAATTATTTGA
>DF360275.1:51419-62890 GCA_000787875.1 Solanum virginianum | reverse complement strand
ATCCACGTATTGATGAACTCTATCTGCCATAGTAGCAACCATATTAGGAGCACACCTGGATAGGGAATTAAATTGAAGGCTATACTTCCTCACTCTCATATTCCCCTGATGGAGGTTTAAGAACTGATCTGCCTGGGCTTCTCGAATCTCTAATGGCAAATAATGGTCAAAAAATGCATCTTTGAACTCTTCCCAGGTAGTTGGAGGTGCATCTATACCTTTAGATTGCTTCCAAGCTTCATACCAAAATACGGCTACACCTTTCAACCTATATGTCACTAATTCAGTAGCTTTTGTACCACTCACATGCATAACATCTAAAGTGCATTAAATCTGATCAATAAAGTCTTGGGGATCTTCAGTAGGATCTGACCCGGTGAATGATGGAGGGTCCAAATTAAGGAAGTCACATATTCTCGTGCCAGCTGTCCTATTCATACCACCTGTACCTATAACTGGACCTTCTTGTCTTTGACCTTGGCTAGCAACTATACGTGTCAATAATTAGACAGCATTTCTTAGGTCTTGCACAGTAGCATCAATAGGTGGTTCTAGGGGTATTTCACTACTTTTAGGTTCATCCGGAGCTGGATGAGTTGGAGATGTCTGTGACGGAGACTCATCTTGAGCCTCATTTTATCGTCTTACTTGTCTGGGTATACCAACCACCCTTTTTACTTTCTTCCCTTTAGCTTTGTTTTTCCCGATTACTGGCATATTTGCAGTATAAAACAATTCAAGAATTAGACATAATACATCTATTACACTTGACGTTATGGCACGATCTAAAGAATGAAAAGAAAGTAACAACTCCTAAATGCCACTTAGCCTCCTGCTTATAAATGTGGTGCATAACACATCGATAAACAAGATTCTACTTAGACATGGCTTTGTAGACTCCCTAGGATTACCTGCTCTAATAACACTTCTATCATGCCTCAAATCCCATTAAGGCAGACCGGCACCCATTGCCGATAAAGCTCGGGAGAACCAATCTATATCTATGCATTATCTATACATTTTATAAGGGGTTTATACATTCAACATGCCTTTTAGAGAGAAAATAAAAATAATAAGCCCAAAATGAAATGCATATAACTAGACCGTTGGGGCCTCATTGTCTAATGTACAACATATGACCACACTTTAATGTACATAGTCCACAAAGCCTCTAGATAAGGAACAACATACCATAAGGGTCGATCCTGCCTCGCCCAGTTATACAATACACAAATACAACTCTAGACACACAAAGCTCCAAAGCAACCATGGAGCTTGGTAATAACAGTTGGATATCCTGATACTGTAAAATCTGTGCACAACATGTATTGTAAAATGACCAACTGATCAGTGGTAAACTGTATCAGGTTCATCCCTGTCTAGGCTATTCCTTAGCCCCTCAGGCTACCCCCCATGATAGGATAGTCCCTGGCTAGATGATTCTTCCACCCCTCGGGCTACCACCCATCTATAAGCAATATACTTACCTTTCAATTACCTTTGAGATAATCTTTTGGCAGTCACAATATTGGAGTTATAGAAATGTATAAGCAGTATGTGACATGTAGATAACCATACAAGATAATATTACAATGAAAAGAGTATGTTACACAAATAATAAAATGCATAAGAGGTAGAACAACACATGAACTTTACGGGCTAGAATGATTCTGTCTATATTGATATTCAAGTATATATACATATTTGAAGGTGACTATGTATAGGAGCATATGAACATGTGAAAGAGTTGAGACATAATCAATAATTGAGTTGGAATTGGCAAGTCCCTTTATGTACCAAGGAGGGATCTATGTTTCATGCCAAATAATACGGAATCGAGTAGCCTTACATACCTCATTGTACAACCTCGCTATTACCTTGAGATAACTTTTCCTTACTCCAAATATTAATCTATAACATAATAGGTGATAAAACTAGTATTAGCATCCAATAAACACATCTTGGTAGCCCAAACTCATAAAATTAGAACATACGGGCAGCAGGTGCATAATCATAAACCCGAGTGTATTCTTTCAACCTTTTTACCCCTAAATATATTTTCTAATACACATTCTCATATACACATCATGTGTAGCATCTTTTAGTGCCTTAATAGCCTTATAATAACCCACAAAATAGAACACATAATAATTCTACACAACATACAAATGGGCAGCATAACATTACATCCCTTCGCTACATTTCAACGTCGATAGTTCCAAACCTCTTCCAACTTTAACCAAACTGTTTCCATATCTTTTTACACATAAAAAAATTATTACAATAGTCCAAAAATACTCCCAAATCAGTTGAAGGTCATGACACAACGATTCCCAATTTTTAGCTCACAAGTTTCTTTTAACAGTACAATTAAGATATCCTACAATAAGCCATCTTTATGGAATGTAATAGTGGTAAAACAGCCTTGTTACATCACTATCAAATCAACCTTTGTTAAATACATATGTAGTACTTCATAATTCAGCCAACTAAGAAGAGAAAAACCTTTTAATTAACAAGAAAAGTGTACAACAATCTTTAAAACACAATCTGTCCAGATTTCCAGCACAAGTATAACTAACATAGAGATCTTGTTTTTCATGGAACAAGTATAACAAATACATGGATAATTCCACTTACCTTAACCTTCAAAATTCAAGTTTCTTTCAAGAACTTAGAGGGTTGTATGGGCTAGCTTGAGAGATGAAGTAGAGAGAAAGCAAAAGTATTTAGGAAAGCTAAACTTTTTCCAAAGGTGAAAATGACTTAGGCTGCTTTCACTTTCTTGTTTAAGGGATATTTTGGTAAGGTTACTATTGTATTTTTGACCATTTCTTGACTCATTCTACTAAGTAGAATATGTGTAGCTTGGACTTCACCTTTGGGCCTAAATGGGTTACAAAATTGATGGGCGTTGGCTGCCCATCTTCCCAAAATTCTCTTTCACTAACTTTGGGTCCAATTAGGCCAAGTGGGTTGTGAAGACTTTGGGCTCTTTTATAATTAATCTTGGGCTGTAAGCATAGTCTATTTATAATGCCAATAAATGGGCTGAAGTCACACTTTTAACAAGTAACTAGATAGTTTAATCATATCCAATGTAATAAACATTCAAATACACATACTTATTAAGGCTCCCACATCTGCATATGGCACTTCCTTCTTAGCTTCAAATAAGTGAGGGTATTACGAGTTTGTTGTGATGTCCTTTGGGTTAACCAATGCACTGGCTATCTTTATGGATCTTATGGTTAGGATCTTCAAACCCTACCTTGATTCGTTAGTTGTGGTCTTCATTGATGATACTTTGATCTATTCACATAGTGAGGAGGAGCATATGGGCGACTTAAGAGTAGTGCTACAAAGATTCAGGGAAGAAATGTTGTATGCCAAGTATGAAAAATATGAATTTTTGTTAAAAGAGGTTGCTTTCCTAGGTCATGTAGTGTCGAGGGATGGTATTAAGGTTGATCCCCAAAAGAAGGAAGTGATTAGCAATTGGCCTAGACCATTAACCCCATCGGATATTAGGAGTTTCTTGGGCTTAGTGGGTTACTATCGTAGGTTTGTGAATGGCTTCTCTTCTATTGCTTCTCCTATAACCAAGTTGACTCAAAAGAAAGCAAATATTGTGTGGACCAATGAGTGTGAAAAAAGTTTCTAAACATTGTAAGATAAGCTTGTGTCCGCTCCTATGTTGTCACTACCAGAAGGGCTAGAAGAATTTGTTGTGTATTGTGATACTTCTAGAGTTGGTTTGGGTTGTGTGTTAATGAAAAATGGTAAGGTGGTAGTTGTGTCACTATCGGAAGGGCTAGTGGGTTTTGTTATATATTGTTATGCTTCTATAGTTTGTTTCAGTTGTGTTCTAATGTAAAATGGTAAGGTCATAGCCTATGCTTTTAGGCAACTCAAAGTGAATGAAAAGAATTATCCTACCCATGATCTTGAACTAGCCACTATGGTATTTGCATTAAAGATGTGGCACCATTATTTATATGGGGTGCATGTATGTGTTCACCGACCATAAGACCCTCTAATATGTCATCACTAAAAAAGATCTCAACTGGAGACATAGAAGGCAGTTAGAACTTCATAAGGATTGAGTCTCCAATATGTGTTCACTCAAAAAGATCTCAACTTGAGGCAAAGAAGGTGGTTAGAACTTCTTAAGGAATATGATATGAGTGTGCATTATCATCCTAGTAAGGCTAATGTTGTGGCAAATGCTTTGAGTAAGGTGTTTATGGGTAGCCTAGCTCATGTTGATGGTGGGTGCATAGAGGTGGCTAAGGAGGTCCACCAATTAGCTAGATGTGGACTTAGGTTGGAAGAGGTTGATAATGGTGGTGTTGTTGTTGTTGACGGTTCTAAATCATCATTGGTTGAGGAGGTGAAAGCTAAGCAAGATCTTTACCCCATTTTGTTATAATTAAAAGTATTAGTAAAAGATGGTAAGGTGGAGGCTTTCTCCCAAGGGGGAGATGGTGTCCTTAGGTACCACGGTAGGTTATGTGTACCTTGTGTTGATGGATTGAGAGAAAAGATTCTTGATGAGGCTCATGGTTCTTCCTATTCTATTCACCCTGGGTCTACTAAGCTGTATAGAGATTTGAGAGAGGTCTATTAGTGGGGAGGCATGAAGAGGGAAATTGCCAAATTTCTATCTGGTTGTCATAGTTACCAATAAGTCAAAGTCGAGCATCAAAAGCCAGGTGGCCTAGCCCAAGATATGGAAATTCCTACTTAGAAGTGGGAAGAGATTAATATGGGTTTTGTGGTTGGGTTTCCCAAGACTAGAAAAAGTCTTGATTCCATTTGGGTTGTGGTTGATAGGATGACAAAATTGGCTCACTTTCTAAAGGTTAAACTGCATATGGGGCTGAAGATTATGCTAAGTTATACATTCATGAGTTAGTGAGGTTGCATGGGATTCCTTTGTCCATTATATCGGATCATGGTGCTTAATTTACTTCACATTTTTGGAGGTCTTTCCAAAGGGGTCTTGGTACAAAAGTTAAACTTAGTATGGCCTTTCACCCTCAAACGGATGGCCAAGCCGAAAGAACTATCAAAACTCTTCAGGATATGCTTAGGGCTTGTATTTTGGACTTCAAAGGTAGTTGGGACGATCATATTTCATTGGTTGAGTTTGCTTGAAACGGATGGCCAAGCCGAAAGAACTATCAAAACTCTTCAGGATATGCTTAGGGCTTGTATTTTGGACTTCAAAGGTAGTTGGGACGATCATATTTCATTGGGTGAGTTTGCTTGTAACAATAGCTATCATTCTAGCATTGGTATGGCTCCTTTTGAGGCCCTCTATGGTAGACATTGTAGATCACCAGTTGGGTGGTTTGAAATTGGAGAAATGGCTTCGTTGGGTCTGGATCTGGATATGGATGCTATAGAAAAGGTAAGGATGATTAAAGAAAGGTTGAAAACAACCCAAATTCGCCAAAAGTCTTCTACCGATGTGAGGGGGAGGGAGCTTGAGTTTAAAGTTGGTCATTGGGTTTATTTAAAGGTTTCACCCATGAAGGGTGTGGTTTGTTTTGCTAAGAAGGATAAGTTAATCCCTAGATATGTGGGTCCTTATAGGGTGATGAGGAGGATTGGAAAGTGGTCTATTAGTTGGAATTGCCTAGTGAAATGGAATTTATTCATCCTATCTTCCATGTGTCTATGTTGAGAAAGTGTGTGGGTGACCCTAGTGCTATTATGCCTCTTGATGTTGTGGGTGTAGTTGAAGACAGTATGACATATGAAGAGGTTCCAGTAGAGATCTTGGATTGACAAGTGAAGAGGTTGAGGAACAAGGATGTCGCTTCCGTTAAGGTCCGTTGGAGGAATCAACAAGTAGAGAGTGCTACATGGGAGGGAAGCGGACATGCAAAAATGATATTCTTATCTTTTCCATCCTACTCAAGCCTAAGGTACCAATTCTAAGTGTTCTATGTGATTTTATTTCTCATGTTCCAGCCCCTAAGTCATTTGCATGCATTCATTTTTATATTAATAAAGTTCATGGTGGTTTTTTTTACACTTATGTTGAGATTTTTAAAATGGTGTTTAAGTGTATTATAGCATTCTTTTTGGGGCTAATTTCTTCATGATTACTCTTCTCATCTACGTTTCTTTGACATTTGGGGATGAATGTTACCAAGGGGGAGATATTGAAACGACCACGAAAAGTGCTTGAAAATGTGCCTCGAAGTGCCTGAAATCATAATTTTCAAATATATCAAAATTCATGTGTGATATCAAAAACCCAACTTTATATTCGTGATTAGGAGGTCAAATTGAGTGGAAAATAGGTCTAACCCCAATTTTAGATCAAACAAATCAAATTTCATTTTCCCAAAAATCAATTTCCAGTGAGCTCTACACGCCCAAGCGCGCGCAGCCAGGGCCCGCAGATGTGTATTTTGTTGACTGCTTTCCTTGTTCAGTCCAAGACTTTTTAGTCTTGGGGCTAAGCCCTCCCATGCATGAAAATCCTATACATAGCCATATTTCACCTTCATATTATTCAAGACATTCCCAAATACTCTCTCGTACACTTGGACAATATTTTACCTATAAATTTCAAGTCCCAAAAAGTCATCTGGATCTTAATGTTCTCATTCAAGCTTCAATTCTCCATCTCCAATCTTCTTCAAGGATTCTCCAAAGTCAAGGTAGAATGTGGGTTTCTTTCATGGGTTCCTTTGACCCATGATGCCCAAGCTTTCTTTTACCTAAAATTTGCATGATTTAAAGTTGATTTACTTATGTGTCTTACTTATTATGAATTTCATTGCACACTATGTTAGGGTTTCACGAAATTGTTATTATTAGTATGTTTTGAGCTATGAATCTAAGATTTGTTGTGAGATTTGATGAAGGGTTTTGATGTCTGTTGCTTGATGGTTATACCAAGTAACTATTGATGGTTTTACACTGAATTTTCTAGCATGATTCCACTCTTGAATTGCATGGTTTAGCACTAGAACTATACAGCCGCCAAGTGTTTGATAAAATATCCAGTTAATGTATTTTGAGAAATTTAAGGTCCAATGCATATCTTATGAGTTGAATGACTTTATGATTATGAAAGGAACGTATGTATATGATATTCTCCTATATAGTGTTGGAAAGTGATCATGCCTTACTCGGGGGGTTAAGAGCCCGGGCAACCATGTCTAGGGATTTGTACATTTTCACTAATCAAGGGGTTGTGCCCTGATAATCGGGTTGAAGGGTTAGTACAAGAGCCCGGGCAACCATGTCTAGGGATTTGTACATTTTCACTAATCAAGGGGTTGTGCCCTGATAATCGGGTTGAAGGGGTAGTACCTCAATCACCAAGGGTGGTAGGATGCGACCATCCACCAACCAATCAAAGGGTTCGTACCTTGATAACCGGGTTCAGGGGTTAGTTCCTCAATCACCATGGGTGGTATGGTGCAACGATCCACCAACCAACCAAAGGAGTTTGTACCTTGGTAACCTACAGGTTTTATAATGATGTACTCTTCTTACACATGTATTATATTCCATGTAGGCATTTTTTACTTAAGCATTGATCATACATGTCATATTGCTAATATGTTATCTACTGCTTACTATTATGCATTTTGATTATGATGTCTATCTCTCGTTGCATTGCATCCTACATACTTAGTACATTCAAATGTACTAACTTATACTCTATGCCTATATGATTTACCATATAGAAATCGGAGCCCTGCTTGATCTCCTCCACGTGGCTAGTATTATTGTCCCTCAGGCTAGTTGGTATGTCCTCCGTTACGGGGACTAAATTTATGATCTCGTGCTATGTACTAAAACTATCTTCTCTTATGTATATATTGACTATGAGGGTGAGCCTGGTTGCTTGTCTTGGCCCCTTCTAAGTATCTAAGTTTTTGAGGTGATGTTGGACATGTTTTATATTATGCAATGAGCTTTGACTCTCTCTTGACTCCTGATGTTTATGTTATGAAAGTTGTCCCTTAGCCCCAGTTATCCCTATTTACTATCTCTTGTTGTATTTTATTGCTTCCGTGACCAAGGGTGAATAATGATATGTTAATAGGCTTGCTTGGGATCCCTTCGGGTTCCACATGCGCTGTGTCACTGTCACGCCCCAAATCCCATTAAGGCGGATCGACACCCATTGCTGATAACGCTCAGAAGAACCAACCTGTATCTATAAGTTATCTATAATTTTATAAAGGGTTTCTACATTTAATATGCCTTTTAGAGAGAAAACAGAAATAACAAGCCCAAAATGAAATGCATATGACTAGACCGTTGGGGCCTCATTGTCTAAAGTACAACACATAACCACACTTTAAATTACATAGTCCACAAAGCCTCTAGATAAGGAACAACATATGATAAGGGTTAGGCCCACCTCGCCTAGTTATACAATCCACAAATACAACTCTAGACACACGAAGCTCCGAAGCAACCTAAAGCTTGGTAATAACAGCAGGATGTCCTGTACTCTTACTGAGCAGACCTACTAGCACCTGTACCTGCAGCATGAAATGCAAGTCCCTGTAAGGGACATCAGTACGAGATAATGTACTAAGTATGTAAGGTAGGAAATACTGCATAAGAAGTAACAACTCAAATGAAAATATGCACTGATGTTGGGTAAGAGACCACCTTTAGTTATATTATGGGATCATGTACTTTATATTCTTTATATCACTTTACCTTTACTATAAAATTTATGCACAGCATGTACTGTAAAATGACCAATTGATTAGTGGTAAACTATATTGGGTTCGTCCCTGGCAAGGCTCTTCCTTAGCCCTATAATCAATAATTGAGTTGGAATTGGTAAGTGCCTTTATGTACCAAGGAGGCATCTATGTTTCTTGCCAAATAATACGGAATCGAGTAGCCTTACACACCTCGCTGTACGACATCGCTATTTCCTTGAGACAACCTTTCCTTACTCTAAATATTAATCTACAATATAATAGGTGATAAAACTAGTATTAGGAGCGAATAAACACATCTTGGCAGCCCAAACTCATAAAATTCGAACACACGGGCAGCAGGTGCATAATCATAAACCTGAGTGTATTCTTTCAACCTTTTCACTCCTAAACATATTTTCTAATACACATTCTCTTATACACATGGGCAGCAAGTGCATAATCATAAACCTGAATGTATTCTTTCAACGTTTTGCCCCTAAACATATTTTCTAATATACATTCTCATATACACATCATGTACTGCCTCTTTTAGTACCTTAACAACCCACAAAACAGAACACTTAATAATTCTACACAACATACAAATGGGCAGCATAACGTTATATCCCTTCGCTATATTTCAACATTGATAGTTCCAAACCTCTTACAACTTTAACCAAACTATTTCCACTTCTTTTTATACATAAAACCGGTATTACAATAGTCCAAAAATACTCCCAAATCAGGTGAAGGTCGTGACACAGCAATTCCCAATTTTCAACTCACAAGTTTCTTATAAGAGTACAATTAAGATATCCTACAATAAGCCATCTTTGTGGACTGTAACAGTTATGAAACAGCCTTGTTACTATCAATCCAACCTTTATTAAATACATATGTCTTACTTCATAATTCAGCTAACCAAGAAGAGAAAAACCTCTTAATTAACAAGAAAAGGGTACAACAATCTTTAGAACACAATCTATCTAGATTTCCAACACAAGTATAACTAACATATAGATCTTGTTTTTCATGGAATAAGTATAACAAATACATAGATAATTCCACTTACCTTAACCTTCAAGATTCAAGTTTCCTTCAAGAACTTAGAGGGTTGTATGTTTTGCCTTGAGAGATGAAGTAGAGAGAAAGCAAAAGTGTTTAGGAAAGCTGAAATTTTTCCAAAGGTGAAAATGATTTAAGCTGCTTTCACTTTCTTGTTTAAGGGAATGCAATAATTAATATTTATTTAAAATATTCTGGCAGTTACCTAACCTTACTAGAATAACTAGGGGTACTGTAAAGGGAAACAATTAAGACAAATAGCTCTACATATCAATTAAGTTGAGAAAATTAAAGAGGGTGTACCAATATTAACCATTTTATAGAACAACAACATTTTTATCTTTAAAATAGGAACAAGATCTGCATACACTTTATATTCTAAGATGAACACCAAATATATTTTTATTGTTGATTAATACATTAATAACATATCAAGTGTAATTTCATATGGACAATCTTTACCTTTATTATGTGAAAGTAGACTTTCACTAAGTTTGGGTCCAATTAGGCCAAGTGGGTTGTGAAGACTTTGAGCTCTTGTATAATTAATCTTGGGCGGGCTCCTTTATAATAAATCTTGGATTGTAAGCATAGTCCATTTATGATGCCAATAAATAGGCTGAAGTCACACTCTTAACAAGGATTTTGTTCATGATCGAACTTGGACAAATTTGATGTCGGGTCTCATCTCCGTTTTGCTAGCAAATTAGGCTAAGCAAGTAGCCATATCATATTTCACGTGCATGGTACTAGTATTATAAAATGTGAGGTGTTATAGTCACGTATAGGCCCTAGGCTTGGGTAATGACACTAAGAACTATGTTGGCATTTTGTAAAAGTGTGATTGTTTTAGTATGTTTTAAACTATGAACCTTTAATCTATCTTGAGATTTGATGAAGGGTTTTGATGTGTATTGTATGATAATATTACAAAGTATTGATGGGATGAATTACTTCAAGATTTGTTGCATGATTTCACTCTTTAATTGTATGGTTTTGCACTAGCATTACACACTCACCAATTATTTGATAAAATTTCTAATTTAGGGTTCTTGAGCCATTGATGTTCTATTGCATGACCTACGACTTGTATGACATGATAATGATGATGAAATGATGGTATAAATGTGTTAATTTCATGAAAAGTATCTATAGTGTTAGAATTTTATCAATTGCCTCGTTCGGGGGGTAGTAGGCCTGAACTACCTTGTCAAGATATGTACCTCAATTGCCTTGCTTATGAGGTATTAGGCCCAAATAACCTTGTTGGGGGATATGTACCTCAATTTCCTCACTCAAGAGGTAGTAGGCTCGTGAAACATTATTGGGGGATTTGTACCTCAATTGCCTCACTCGGGAGGTAGTAGGCC
Organism: Solanum virginianum; assembly: GCA_000787875.1. Classification (NCBI taxonomy): domain Eukaryota; kingdom Viridiplantae; phylum Streptophyta; class Magnoliopsida; order Solanales; family Solanaceae; genus Solanum; species Solanum virginianum. The sequence continues at coordinate 51,756 of DF360275.1, read as the reverse complement.
CGTGCAACCTTGTCGAGGGGTTTGTACCTTAATTGCCTCACTTGGGAGGTAGTTGGCCCATCCGACCTTATTGGGGGGTTTGTACCCCAATCGCCTTGCTAAGAAGGTGGTAGGCCTTGGTTACTCTTGATGGTCTCTTCCTACACATGTAATATGTTCTATATACAAGCATGTTTACTTCAAGTATCATTCATGCATGCCATATTGTCCTATGCCTATCTGTTGCCTAATTATGCATTTTGACTATGCTTCCTATCTATTGTTGCATTGCATCCTATATACTTAGTACATTCAAACATACTAATACATACTTTATGCCTACATGATGTTACCATAT
>DF360275.1:21919-51397 GCA_000787875.1 Solanum virginianum | reverse complement strand
TGAAGATTTTCCCTAAGTGAAGTCACAAGGAACCAGAGCCCCACTTGATCATCCTCCTCCTCCACGTGGCTAGTGTGATTTCTCTATAAAGCAAGTGGTGAGTCCTCAACTTCGGGGACATTGACTTCATATTTTGCTATCTATAAAGACTCACTTTCCTTTTATTGTATTCTTGACTATGAGGTGAATCCAGTTGCTTGTCTTGGCCCCCGCTAACTTCTATGTTTAGAGGTGTTGTTGGACAAGATATGAATTGATGTTATGAGCCTTGACTCCCTTTACTCTATGGTGTTTTATGCTATGAAAGATGTCCCTTAGCCCCATTCCCCCTTATTTCTACTCTTTTATTGTTATTAAATTACTTTCGTGACCAAGGATGTGTAATAATATGTTAAGAGGCTTGCTTGGGGTCCCCTTCGGGTTCCCATGCATTGTGTCACATCTAGGCCCTAGGCTTGGGTCATGACATGTATACACTAAAAGTTTGTGAGGGTATCTTTGATTGACTAAGTTACGAAATATGCCATGTGATTTATGTCTATATGCGTACTATACTACTTATCGTAGATATGAAATATGCCATGTGATTGATGTCTATATGTGCACTTTACTACTTATGGTAGACTGAGTCTATCACTTGAGGACGAGCAATATTTTTAAGTTGAGGGTGGTGATGTGCTGCATATTGGTCTCCGTGTTTGCGGGATGGGTTTCACAATCGCAAAGTAGTTTTTATACCTAGACAGTTTTGAACTCATAAAACACCATTTTTAATTCATTTTCAAACTCACATGCTTCTTGGAGTGATTTTGAAGGATGGTTTTCACTGATTTTTATTGGATAAGTGTTTCTAACACTAAACAAATCATTTTCTATGAATTTTATCTTTGGTTTCAGGAATTAAACACCCAAAATTAAGGATTTTTTAACTATATTTTCCAAACTCTAACTATTGATTTCTCCTTCAATTTGAGCTTGATGTTAATGGGATTTTCACCCGTGAACTATATTTTTCATGTAGAACTTGATTTCGAAATTAATTTCCAGATTTGGGACTTTTAAATTTTAGTTGTAATTTTGACCATTTTGCCCCTAAGCCTAAATTATGCAAATATGGGTATCGAAATGCTTCGCTTGATAATTAGTATCTATTGTTGATAGTGGTTGAATGAATTGGGGGATCGATTTGAGGACTTCAATTGATTGAAAGCTTGTTCGAGTGTAATTTTGGCATTGAGGTAGGTTCGGCTAACCTTTTGGGACTGGATTTGAGTTATTGATCTTGTTCATGTGATAATTATGAGATGTAGATGGATAATTGTGTAATTGCGTTGATATGTTGAAATGATGATGGGAAAGTGGTTTCGATCGAGCCAAATTATGGTATAATTTTTATCCATATTGATGATCTGAGATGAATTATAATGAAATGATGAGGACTCGAGATAAAATATGACTAAATGAAACTTGTGAGACCGATTGGGACGAGTAAGGTCTGGTATTATTGATATGCTTACACTTTGGGATGAGCTAGGCCCTTTATCATTGTAATAGTTATATATTTGGGATGCGTTAGGTCCGATATCATTATCATACTTGCATATTTGGGATAGGTTAGGTCCAGTAATATTGATATTCTTGCATACTTTGGATGAGTAAGGTCTGATATTCTTGACACTCTTGATTATTAAAATAATTATGATGGTTTGGGCATTAGCTGTGATACTTGATATTACTCCTTGAGTACATATGAATATTATGTGTTTCATACATTGATATTCCTGTTGTAATGCTATTCCATGTTTACATTCACATTTTGCTTGCATTGTTGATTTACATCTATTGTGTGTGGCTTGTAACATCCCTTTACCCGGGTAGGAGGCAAGGGCATTATGATTCACATTAGTACCACCCCCTTGGCCCGGGCAGAAGGCAAGGGTGAGATTTATACTTTATATACCTTGACCAAGGTTAGGTGGTAAGGACTTGGCATCATATTATTGTTTGACCACGGACAGGTGGCAAGGTTGTGGTATGTAACAACCTAGACTTTGTAAGGCCTTAATGGTGCATGGAAATTTGGTTTCAGGAAGTTTTTGACTAAGGTGACACCACAAAAGCACCTCCATGAGTCACGTGACACCTCACTGGCCGTGTGGAGAAGTATTGAGGTGGCCCCTTGGCCTTATGTGTAGTGTGTTTTGGCTCATGGTGGAGTTCAAGACTAAGGCACCCCTCGCTGAGCACCACGGGTCATGTGGCTCATCACTAGCAGTGTGGTGGCTTGCGAGAGGAGCCTTGGCCTTAAAGACCACATTTTTTAAAAGTCACCTCACATACGAACCCCCACATGGGTCGTTTGGCACTACACGGGTCGTGTGGTTTCTCGTATGGGCATTGGTCCAGAAATTTTTTAAGCATGAATCATTGTCTAAAAACTAGAACAGTGAAGATTTTCCCTAAGTGAAGTCACACATACAACCATACAGTCCGTATGACAATACACAATTCATAAGGTTCCCTCACGGGACCCCTGACAACTTTTTAACACTCATTTTATTAATGCCTTGCTTGTAAATTTGGCTATTCCTAAGGGTCATTTATCATTTTTTGACCTATCCTAAACGTCTCAAAAGACCTATACTCTTATATTCTCATTCAAATTCAATTCATACACTTAGAATATTCAAACTCTCATCAAAAGAACTCCTCTCAAAGGGGCCATCTTCTTTAATCAATTTCTTCTTGATTCTTTTTAATTAGCTAAGTCCCTTTCAACTATGAAGACCCCAAACTCTTTTACACTTGATTTTATGAAATTGAGCTTACTTTAAACATGGGTCTTTTAGATTATTATTTATTTTATTCAATTGGGATATGTACTATGTTTAATTGTTGTTTCTAAAGTAATATAAATCCTAATAGGATCAATTGCATTGAGGTTATGAAGATTTGAATGTCATGTCCCCTTTAAAGCTTGATTTAAGCAAGGCAATCTAAATTGTGATTTAAATGTGAAATTTACTTATGAATTTACTTGAATTTCATATTGTATTGTTGATTCGAGTTTGAATCTCTATTTTCTATGCTATTCTCTCATCATTCATGGCATATGCATACATAAGCATTGTTTTCATGAATTTTATAATATGGGCTAAGTCGCAATTACGATGATGATTATGTTTTCAAGTAAAGTATGGGTATGACAAGAATGTGATCACATAATGTCTATGATATGGCTCTTTTAGCAATTACTAGTTTTTACACCACTATGATGAAGGAGTTATTCCTATGCTTGAAAGTATAACATGAAGTATGATTTGGCTTTTTAGCCCAAGTATGCATGATTATGAAGTATGTTTAGCTTTTAAGCCTAAGTATGCATGATTATGAAATATGATTTGGCCTTTAAGCTTAAGTATGCATGTAAATAATTTGAAGGACGTATGCCTCTTTTACAAGCATGAATATGTATATGTATTCCCGTAGGATGATGACTTAGCACCAAATCAGGTTGGAGGCTGGGAGGGTTATCCCCAAGGGTCCTTACTCCTTTCTCATATGCGTAACATAGGTTCATGTTTATGCCTCTTTGAGGGATGATAAATTCTAATGGATTTACCATTGGCAAGTAGGTCACCTCATTATTCGTTGTGGCAAAGACGACAGAGTTCCAAGTTATAGCTCACTTGGTCTTATGTCGATTAAGGTCCCATCTCCATTATGTTCAAAGTATTTTGACATTCATGCATCATGTATTTCATGGCATATTGATATATTATTCTTCTTACTTATATACTTCTTTCTATATATGTGCCTTTGTCATCTAACATTGAGTGCAGGTTTAATGAGTTCATATGATTGCATGCCCACATACTTTTATATTCAAAAGTAGTAACGCATACTTTTTGCCTACATGATCTAACCATGTAGGGACAGAAAACTTCATTCATCCACCTTTTGACGGCTAGTTTGGACTATGAAAGTTGTTATGGTGAGTCCTATCATCCAAGCACAAGTCGTCATCCATCTACCTATTATGTTGCTTTCGCTTATGTTTCATTTACTTTGAGGGTTATCCAAGAACATGTTTGGTCCCCTTCCTATTCTATGACTTAAAGGCATTGTTTGAGAACATGTAGACTCTTGTGTGAATTCATGATGTGTCATGCTACTTGTTATACAGATCATGATTATGGCTATCCATCGAATGTAGTTAGAATAATGATGTGTATTTGTGATGAAATGTGGAAGTCCTAAGCGCCATTCTACCCCCATAGCATGAGTCATACTAACCCACCCCTTAGTTATTATATGCTATGTGTTATGTGAATCCATGCAAATTCATATCCCTATGACATCCTCATAGCGTAAGACATACCTTCCCGTCCCTTCGAACTATGTGTTTATTGCTTTATTATATGCTTCTGAACTGTTGATGTGAATATGGATAGTATGAGGCTTGTCTAGGGACTTTCGAGTTTATATTCGCTATTTCACTTCTAGACCCTAGGTCTGGGTTGTGACATGCTTAGTATCGGAGCACTAGGTTTATAAATGGTCCTCAGAGTGCTTATGGGGTTCGGGTGCTTTCTTTGGGTGTGGTGAGATGGATACAAGCTTGGTTATTGCCCAAAAGCACCAAAAAAAGGTCAGATGTCTCAAGTTGACCAAATTCCAACCAAGAGTTCCTCAAGGTGGTGCCCCCATAAATAACAGGTTCTATGCTTTGCATGCTCGACAAGAAATAGATAAAGTTCTTGATGTTGTGACTGGTATGTTGAAGGTCTTTAATTTTGATGCTTATGTTATTCTTGATTCGTGTGCAAATTTATCTTTTGTGAATCCTCTTTTGGCTTTTAAGTTTGGTTTGACGGCTGAAATCTTGAGGGAGCCCTTTTCAATCTATACTTCCGTGGGTGCATCTATTGTTGCCCAAAGGGTCTACCGGGGTTGTCTTGTCTCTGTCTTGCATAAAGTTCTTTCGTGTTATCTTGTGGAACTTGAGATGTTTGATTTTGATATTAATCTCCGGATGGATTGGTTGCATAGAACGTATTCCTTGGTAGATTTTAGAACCCTAAAGGTCAAATTCAAATTTTCGAATGAGCCAATTCTTGAGTAGAAGAGTAGTGATTCTGCTATTAAGAGTCAATTTATCTCTTTATGTCAAAGCCCAGAAGATGACTTCTAAGGGGTGTATCTATCATATTATGAGGGTTAGGGATGTGGAGTCTGAGACACCCACTCTTAAATCGGTTTCGGTGGTTAATGGGTTTCTGGATATATTTCCTGAAGATTTTCCCGGTATTCCTCCCGCAAGGTAAGTAGACTTTGGGATAGATCTCCTTCTGAATACTCAACATATCTTTGTTCCTCCTTATCCTATGGAAGTGGCTAAATTGAAAGAGTTGAAATATCAATTGAAGGATTTGTTGGAGAAAGGCTTTATTAGACTAAGTATATTGCCATGGAGTGCTCTAGTATTATTTATAAGAAAGAAAGATGGGTCCCTTCAGATGTGTATTGATTATAGGCAATTGAATAAGGTAACCATCAAGAATAAATATCTATTGCCAAGGATCGACAACTTGCTTGACCAACTTCAAGGGGCCACCCATTTCTCAAAAATTGACCTCCATTCCGATTATTATCAACTGAAGGTCAGGGAGTGTGACATTCCCAAAATGGTTTTTTGGACTAGATATAGGTACTTTGAATTTGTGGTGATGTCATTTGGTTTGACTAATGCTCTGGGTGTTTATGGATCTCATGTTTCGAGTGTTCAAGCCATTTTGGATAGTTTTGTGGTTGTCTTCATCAATGATATCCTTATTTATTCCTAAAGTGAGCGGGAGCACATGGATCATTTGAGATTGGTTCTTTAGAATTTGAGGGAGAAGCAACTATATCCCAAGTTTAGCAAATGTGAGTTTTGGTTGGGTGAAGTAGATTTTCTTAGCCATGTGGTATCCGGTAATGGTATTAAGGTTGACCTGAAGAAGATCGAGGTCATGAAAAATTTGCCTAGACCATTGGCTCCTTCGGATATTCGGAGTTTTCTTGGGTTGGCTGGTTATTATAGAAGGTTTGTTGAAAGTTTTTCATCCATTTCATCTCCATTAACTAAGTTGACTCAAAAGAAAGCTAAGTTTGTATGGTATGATGAATGTGAGAAGAGTTTTCAGACTTTGAAAGACCAGCTTACATCGGCTCCTGTTTTGACTCTACTGGATGGCTTAGATGGTTTTGTACTATATTGTGATGCTTCTCAAATTGGGTTGGGCTATGTGCTTATGTAACATAGTATGGTAATATCTTATGCATCAATGCAATTGAAGCTTGAACAGAATTCCCGACTCATGATCTTGAGCTAGCGGTTATGGTGTTTGCTTTAAGATTTGGAGACATTATTTTATGGGGTTCATGTTGATGTCTTCATAGATCACAAGAGTTTGCAATGTGTGTTCACCCAAAGGGATCTTAACTTGAGCCAAAGAAGGTGGTTGGAACTTCTTAAGGACTATGACATGAGTGTTCAATATCATCCCGACAAGACAAATATTGTAGTCGACGCTCTTAGTAGACTATCTATGGGGAGTGTGGCTCATGTTGATGAAGGGAAGAAAGAATTGATAAAAGATATTGACTATTTGGCTAGGTTGGGTGTTAGGTTGACTGACTCTAATGATGGTGGTATTCATGTTCAGAACAGGGTTGAATCTTCTGTGGTTGTTGATGTCAAGGCTAAACAAGATTTAGACTCGTCCTTGGTTGAGTTGAAGAAGTTGGTTCCCAAAAAGAAGATAGAGGTTTTCTCCCAAGGGGAGATGGTGTACTTCGGTATCAATATCAATTATGTGTTCTGGATGTCAATGGTCTTAGAGAGGTGATCATGAGTGAAGCCCATAACTCTAATTATTCCATATATCCAGGATCTACCAAAGTATATTTTGATTTGAGGGAAGTGTATCAGAGGCATGGTATGAAGAAGATATAGCCAAGTTTATATGTGAGTGTCCTAATTGTCAACAAGTGAAGGTAGAATATCAAAGGCCCGGTTGTTTATCTCAAGATATTGAGATTGTCACTTGGAAGTGGGAAGATGTAAACATGGATTTTGTGGTTGATTTGCCCCAAACTCGAAAGCAATTTGATTCAATTTGGGTTATTGTTGATCGGATAGCTAAATTTGCTCATTTCTTACCAGTCAAGACTATCTTCAATGCCGAAGATTATGCAAGGTTTTATATCCAAGAGTTAGTGAGGTTGCATGGTGTATATAGGTCTATCATATCGGATTATGGCACTCAATTCACTTCTCACTTTTGAAAGTTATTTCAAAAGGAACTTGCTACTAGGGTGAAGTTAAGTACCGTTTTCCATGCTCAAACCGATGGGCAAGTCAATAGGATAATTCAAAATTTGGAGGATATGTTGAGGACTTATGTGTTAAAATTCAAGGGCAATTGGGATAATCATCTACCACTTATCGAGTTTGCTTACAATAAACAGCTTTCTTGCGAGCATTGGTATGGCACCATTTGAAAAGCCTTACATGGTAGGAGGTGCAGGTCCCCAGTTAGATGGTTTAAGTTAGGTGAGTTGGCATTGATTGGCCTAGATTTGGTGTTGGACACCATCTAAATAGTGAAGTTTACTAGGGAGAGGTTGGAGATGGCTCAAAGTCACTAAAAGTCTTATTCGGATATTAGAAAGAGGGATCTTGAGTTTCCTATTAGTGATTGGGTGTATATAAAGGTTTCACCCATGAAGGGTGTAATGCATTTTGGTAAAAAGGTCAAACTAAGTCTCTAGTATGTACATCCTTATATGATTGTGGAGCAGATTGGAATGTAGTTTGGATTTGCCTTCAGATTTGAGTTCTATCCACCCGATTTTCCATGTGTCTATGTTAAGGAAATTTATTGGTAATCCTAGTTTGATTGTATCTTTGGAAGGTGTTGAGGTTGAAGAAAACTTATGGAAGTTCCGGTTGAGATCTTGGATAGGTAAGTAAAGCGACTTTGCAACAAGGATGTAGCTTCGATTAAAGTTCTTTAGAGGAATCAACATGTGGAGAGTGCTACATAGGAGGCGTAGTTGGACATGATGAAGCATTACCCTTATCTTTTCCAATCTACTCAAGCCTAAGGTATTACGTTCTTCCTATTCTAATGGTCATAATTTTTTTACTCTTGTGTTTAATGACATGACATGCATACATGTGCACAGAAATGATTTAAAAGATGTTTTTGATAAGAGTTTTAATGGCTTTATGATTTTCAAGTGGTGAATTATGCATTGTGTCTTCATGTTGAAATGTTTTATTTTCAAGTCGAGCCTTTCAAGACTTGTTCTAGCATATTCGAGGACGAATGTTCTCAAGGGGGAGATGACATAAGGACCCAGACTTTGTAAGGCCATAATGGTGCATGGCAATTTGGTTCTGTAAAGTTTTTGACCAAGGTGACACCACAAAGGCACCTCCAAGGATTGTATGACACCTCACTGGCCGTGTGGAGGAGTCTTGAGGTGGCCCTTGGCCTTGTGTGTAGTATGCTTGGGCTCATAGTAGAGTTCAACGCTAAGGCACCCTTCACTGAGCACTACACGGTTCGTACGGCTCATCACTGGCCGTGTGGTGGCCCGTGAGAGCAGCTTGTGGCTTGAAGACCACATTTTTGGCTAAGGCAACTCGCACACGAAACCCCACACGGGTCGTGTGACACTACACCTATCGTATGGTATCCCATATGGGCATCGGTACGGAAATTTTCTAAGTATGGAATCACTGTCTCAGAATTGGACTAGTGAAGATTTTTCCTAAGTGAAGCCACACGGATAGCCATATGGTTCGTATGACATCACACTATCTGTGAGGCTCCCTTACGGAACCCCTGGTAACTTTTTGACACTCGTTTTATTAATGGCTTTCTTGTAATATAGTTATTCCTAAGGGTCATTTATCACTTTCTAACCTATCCTACACCTCTCTAAACACCTGTACTCTTCAATTCTCATTCAAATTCAATTCATACACTTAGAATATTCAAACTTTCATCAAAAGAACTCCTCTCACATAAACCATTGAAAGATTAGCTTGGAGCTTAAGGAAGAATCATCTTCTTCAATCAATTTCTTCTTGATTCTTCTTAATTAGCTAAGGTATGTGGGATTGATTCATGGCCCCTTTAAACCATGAAGACCCCAAACTTTTTTACACTTGATTTTATGAAATTGAGCTTACTTTAAACATAGGTCTTTTAAATTATTGTTTATTTGATTCAATTGAGATATGGATTATGTTTAATTGTTGTATTTAAAGTGACATAAACCCTAATAGGATCAATTGCATTGAGGTTATGAAGATTTGAATGTCATGTCCCCTTTAATGCTTGATTTAAGCATAAGTAATCTAAATTATGATTTAAATATGAAATTTACTTGAATTTCATATTGTATTGTTGATTTGAGTTTGAATCTCTATTACTCATGCTATTCTCTCATCATTCATGGCATATGCATATGTGAGCATTGTTTTCATGAAGTTTATGATATGGGCTAAGTCGCAATCATGATGATGATTATATTTTCAGGTAAAGTATGGGTATGACAAGAATGTGATTACATAATGTCTATGATATGGCTCTTTGAGCAATTATTGATGATGATTATATTTTCAAGTAAAGTATGGGTATGACAAGAATGTGATCATATAATGTCCATGATATGGCTCTTTGAGCGATTATGAGTTTTACACCACTATGATGAAGGAGTTATTCCTATGCATGAAAGTATGACATGAAGTATGATTTGGCTTTTTAGCCCAAGTATGCATGATTATGAAGTATGTTTGGCATTTAAGCCTAAGTATGAATGATTATGAAATATGATTTGGCCTTTAAGCCTAAGTATGCATGTAAGCGATTTGAAGGACATATGCCTCTTTTATAAGCACATATATTTATATGTATTCTCATGGAATGATAACTTAGCACCGAATCAGGTTGGAGGCAGGGAGGGTTATCCCCAAGGGCCCTTACTCCATTCTCATAACTATGTGCATAACATAGGTTCATCTTTATGCCCCTTTAAGGGATGATGAATATTAATGGATCTACCTTTGGCAAGTAGGGTACCTCTTTATTCGTTGTGGGGAAGATGATAGAGTTTCATGTTTTAGATCACTTTGTCTTATGTCGGTTAAGGTCCCATCCTCGTTATGTATAAAGTACTTTGACATTCATGCATCATGTATTTCATGGCATATTAATATATTATTCATCTTGCTTATATACTTCTTTCTATATATGTGCCCTTGTCATCTACGATTGAATGCGGGATTAATGAGTTCATATGCATTACATGCCCGCAAACTTAGTACATTCAAACATACTAACATATATTTTTTACCTACATGATCTAACCATGTAGGGACCGAAGACTTCATTCATCCACTTTTTTACGGCTAATTTGGATTGTGAAGGTTATTATAGACGGTCCTATCATCCAAGGACAAGCCATCATCCATCTACCTATTATTGCTTCCGCTTACTATTCATTTACTTTGAGGGTGAGCCGGGAACATGTCTTGGCCCCTATCCTATTCTATGACTTAGAGGCATTGTTGGACAACATGTAGACTCTTGTACGGATTCATGATATGTCATGCTACTTGTTATAGAGATCATGATTATGGCTATCCATTGAGTGTTGTAAGTATGATAATATGTATTTGTAATGAGATATGGAAAGTCCTAAGTCCCACTCTACCCCCATAGCGTGAGTCATACTTACCTACCCCTTAGTTATATTATGTGTTATGTATTATGTGAATCCATGCAAATCTTTATCCCTATGACATCCCCATAGCATGAGTCATACATTCTTGTCCCACAGAACTATGTGTTTATTACTTTATTATATGTTTCTGAATCAATAATGTGAATATGGATACTATGAGGCTTGTTTGGGGACTATCAGGTTCTCATTTGCCATATCACTCCTAGAGTCTAGGTTTGGGTCATGACATGGCATTTTGATATTACTTGACCATGGGCAGGTGTCAAACCTGTGAAATCATTAGCATATGGATTGATGAGTTATGCATTACATTTCACATTGTGGTTATATGGCATCATAGATTTTTGAGGATATCTTAGCTCATTATTATTGCATATATTTTATCTTGTGCTAACCTTTTTGGATACAGGGATTAGGTTTTTCATTATTATATGCCTGTTTCAATTCCTCTTACCTAGTCGGTTAAACCTACTGCTTACATTTTCTTGTACTCACCCCTACTCTATTTCATCCCTATGTATCAAGCATAGGGACCTACATAGGGTAGCTGATTCACTCTTATGGGCTTTTCTACATCCATCCTAATCTTACCAGTGAGACTTAGACTTTGAGTCGCCGTGGATCTTTGAAACTTCCTTTACTTTTTTTTCATACTTGTATCAGATTTTATGAGATCCTTCAGAATTGTTTTAGATGCTCTTGTACTCATGACTCCAGGTTTTGGGAGATTTCTTATGTCATATGAGTTTGGTTCCACTTTATTTATCTATCTTTAGTTGTGATTTATTTTGGATCATGATAAAGATCCTTAAGAATTTATTAATGAGGTGTATAAAGTCTTACCATCATAGGGGTAAGCTCAGAGGAGAAAGAGAAACTACTACCTTTCAACTCAAAGGTCTTGCAAAGATATGGTTCACCTAATGAAACATGGAGAGGGTGGATAATGAGTCTATTCCAAGGAGGAATTCAAAGTCGTCGTCCTAGACCACTTCTTCCCTATTGAACCAAGGGAGGAAAAGATGATGGAATTTTTGAACCTCAAACAAGGTTCCATGAGTATGAGTATTCCCTCAAATTCAACAAACTCTAGAAGTATGCTCCTCACTTAATTGTTGATCACCGGGCAAAAATGAACAAATTTGTGTTGGGAGTTCTGATTTGGTCAATAAAGAGTTTTGTACTATCATGCTCATAGGGGATATGGACTTATCTCAGCTCATGACATATGCCAAGAAACTTCAAGGAAAGAAGCTTAGAAAGAGAAAGGTAGAAGAGTCTAAGAGGGCTTGTTATAAGGGTGGATTCAAAAGTGCTAAGGGTGGAGGGAGTGGCCATTTCCAACAAGGCCATAAATTTTAAAGCCAAGGGTTTTCAAATGCTCCAAATAAAAGGTTATTCAATGATTAGGTGCCTAATCCTAATGCTCAAGGTGGAAATGGTAGACCAACCTCTCATAGTTGTCTAAAGTGTGGGAAAAATCATGGTGGTATATTCTTGATAGAGTCAGATGCTTGCTATGGGTATGGCAAGATGGGCCACAAGATTGTTGATTTCCCAAATGCTCTAAACAAGGGTAGAGATAGTCATCCTCAAGGACATGGTGCTCATGGAGTTCAAGATGCACAAGGAGGTCAACAAGAAGGTGCTCCACATTATAATCGATTTTATGCTCTTTAAGGGAGGCAAGAGATGGATGAGACATCTGATATTATCATAAATATGTTAAAGGTTTATGAAGTGTATGCTTTATTGGATTCGAGTGGCACTTTATCTTTTATCCCCGATCATAGCTAGTAGGTTTGGTATATGTCTTGAAATATTGTGTGAACCTTTTGTTGTGTCTACTCACATGGGTGAGTCTATTGTTGCTAGAAGAGTCTATAGGAGTTGCCTAGTGTCCATATTGCATAAAGTCTTGCCTTGTGATTTTTGTTGAACTTGACATCATACATTTTAACATTATTCTTGGGATGAATTGGTTTCATACATATCTTGCCTCTATTGATTATAGACCTATTAAGATAGGTTCCAATTTCCTAATGAACACATCATCTAGTGGGAAGGTCATTATTTGGTTGTTGAGAGTAAGTTCATTTCTTGCTTAAGGCTAGGGAATTGATTGTTAAGGTGTAATGACCTGGTTGGTCTTTTTTGGCCTTACTTGTGAAAATTTCTATTTTACCCTTTCATAAGTTGTTTTAGGCCTAATTCGAACTATTTGTATGGCAGGAATTGAAATCTTAAGTTTTAAAAGTTGAAAAGATGAGTTTTGGCATTTTTTTAGAAACTTATGTTGTTGAAAAAGTGAGTTTTTGTACCATTCTGAGTTTTGAGTGTCAAATCAAAGATTTGTTGATTCTATTAGCTCCAGAACGTCAAAACTAAGCTATGATAAGTTGCAGAGCTGAATTAGGAGTTAAAATGTGATTTTTAGGCCCAAAGTCGTGATTTTAGTTATTTTAGGAACCAAAGTTTGACTTTGGTCAAAATTTAGAGTTTAGAAATTCGGATCAAAATTTTGACAGTTTAGTAGTTTTGAATGGTGAAACTAATGCTAGAAATGGTCTCACTATAATTTTTGGAGTTGCCGAGGGCAGTTTTGGTATTTTGAGTTTTAAACTAGTTTTATCGAGTTACATTGGTAAATGTGACGAGGAGGCATTGAAACTGATTTTTGATGATTCCGTTGAGTCCGAACCGTTGCTTCTGATATGGATACATATTTGATTTGTAAAATTTTGATTCCAGATGAGTTGGACCTGGCATTGCTGGTTTTGCTGATATCTGGTACAGGTGTAATTCCTTCTCTGCATTCATGGAGGACTGGTCCGAGTTCGTCGAGTGAATGTGTGTGTGAGTGGCCCCCTCCCATTAACTTCCACATTTGCAAGTTGGTCTCCGCAATCGCGAAGATCATTTTGGCAATCTACTTTGCATTCGCGGAGAACATTTTGTAACTAGACACTATTAAAATTGGTAAATACCATTTTTAATCCATTTTCGAACTTTCAAGCTTTTTTAGGCGATTTTGAAGAAAAATTTTTGAAGATTTTTGTTGGGTAAGTATTTTCCATAAGTTTTATCTTGATTTTGCATTTTATTTCATGATTTTCAATGTCCAAAATTGGAGATTTTTAGACTATGATTTTTAAACTTTAAATGTAAATTTCTTATTCAATTTAAGGTTGATTTTAATGGAATTTTCACCCATGAACTTCATTTTTTGGGTAGAACTTGGTTTTAAAGTTATTTGGGATGAGTAAGGTCTGATATTATTGATGTTCTTGACTATTGATATAATTGTGATGATCTAAAACGTGATGATGGTTTGGGCATTAGCTATGACACTTGGTATTATTCCTTAAGTATATATGATTATTATGAGTTTCGTGCATCGATATTCTTGTTTTAATGTTATTCTACATGTTTACATGCATATTTGGATTGCATCATTGATTACATCTATTTGGTTTTGCTTGTATCATCCCTTGACTTAGGTAAGAGGCAAGGGCATTATGTTTCACATTGGTACCACTCCCTTGACCCGGGCAGGAGGCAAGGGTGAGACTCATACTTCATATACCTTGACCACAGACAGGTGGCAAGGAATTAGCATCATGACATCCCTTGACCATAGACAGGTGGTAAGGTTGTGGCATTCTGATATCCTTTCACCAGGGGCAGGTGGCAAGGTTGTGGAATTTTGATATCCATTTACTACGGGCAGGTGGCAAAGCTATGACACATTTGGTATTTGGATTGATGAGTTGTGCATCATATTCATATTATGGTTATATTGCATTATGGGTTCTTGAGGATGTCTTATCATTATTATTATGGATATTTTATGGTGTGCTAACCTTTTTAGATGCAGGGAAGGGTTCTTCATTATTATATGCTTGTTTCGATTCCTCTTGCCCAGTCGGTTGAACCTACAAGGTATATTTTGGTGTGCTCAACCCTACTTTGTTTCCTCTCTACATATCGAGTAAAAGGACTTGCACAGGGTAGTTATCACTCTAGCTAAGTTACTATTCATCCATCCAGATCACATCGTTGAGGCTTATACTCTGAGTCACCGTGGATCTTAAGCTTTTCTTTATATGCTTTCTATCTCGAACTTGGATCCAATATTATGAGACAGTTCTGTATTCCTCTTGAGATAGCTAGTTAGGTTTTATTGTACTTACTTTAGACTCTCTTGTACTAATGACTCTAGATTTTGGAATTGTTTTGTTATGTTAGGATGATTTTCACTTTATTTCCTCTTCTTTTAGTTGCGATTCATTTTGGGTCCTGATAAGTTTGGTATCAGAGCTCTAGATTCATTGTGCTTGTGAGAAAAGGATAGGGCGTCTAGTAGAGTCTCGTGGATCGATGTATGACATCCGCACCTATCTTCAAGAGGCTACGAGATACTTAATAGGAAAAGCTTTCACATCTTGCTTCTCTACATTCATTTCCTTGCATTACCCATTTTTAAAGTGTCTAATCTACTCCTTCTGTGCAAATGCCAATTACTAGATCCCATCGATCAGTGGGAGAGCCTGAGGTAGCAGTTGCGGCTCCCACTCGAGGCTGAGGTAAGGTTCAAGATAGGGCCAGGGGCTGAGGACTTGCTAGATGGGAAGCTCCACCCAAGGGATATTCTAGATTGGTTTCTCCAGAGCCTACTTATAAGCCATAGGGGCCTATAGATCCTATTCCACTATCGTCAGCCCTAGAGACTACAACCTCGGTTCAGGAGTTACTCTTAAGGATATTGGCATTAAGCCCATGGTTCTCTCTCCAATCTAGCCAATATCCTTAAGAGTAACTCCTGAACCGAGGTTGTAGTCTCTAGGGCTGACGATAGCGGAATAGGATCTGTAGGCCCCTATGGCTTATAAGTAGGCTCTGGAGAAACCGATCTAGAATATCCCCAGGGAAAAGCTGCCCATCTAGCAAGTCCTCAGCCCCTGGTCCTATCTTGAACCTTACCTCAGCCTTGAGTGGGAGCCGCAACTGCTACCTCAGGCTCTCCCAATGATCGATGGGATCTAGTAATTGGCATTTGCACAGAAGGAGTAGATTAGACACTTTAAAAATGGGTAATGCAAGGAAATGAATGTAAAGAAGCAAGATGTGAAAGCTTTACCTATTAAGTATCCCGTAGCCTCTTGAAGATAGGTGCGGATGTCATATATTGATCCACGAAACTCTACTAGACGCCCTATCCTTTTCTCACAAGCATAATAGGTAAGGTTCAAGATAGGGCCAGGGGCTGAGGACTTGCTAGATGGGCAGCTCCACCCAGGGGATATTCTAGATCGATTTCTCCAGAGCCTACTTAGAAGCCATAGGGGCCTACAAATCCTATTCTGCTATCGTTTGCCCTTGTTCCGATAAATTTTCCTATGACTGCTATGGTTCCACCTCGGAATCTAAGCCAAGTTCGGGTACTCAGTTTCAGAGTTTGGTTGTTGCTCCATCTATTGCACTACTCTTATTTATGGTGGCACCATCTTCTACCAGCCCAGCCATGTCTACAGTGGAGCAAAAGAGCTTTGAGAGGTTTGTGCGGTTGGCTCCTCCATGATTAGATGGAACCCCTGGCTATAGAGCCTATGATTTTTTGTTAGAGTGCTAGGATCGGTTGTGTAACGTCGCTATTCTTGAGTCGCATGGAGTTTTCTATACTTCATACCAGTTCACCGGCCTTGCCAAGGAGTTGTGGAGGTCAGTTGTACCTTATATACCTGTTAGATCTCCATCTATGACCACGGGGCAGTTCATTGAGATATTTTTAGAGAGGTTCATGCCATACAGCTCTGAGACAGTCGCCGAGATGAGTTTGATAGGATACATCAAGGTTCTATGTCCATTTCTAATTACGAGGCTAGATTTCATACACTGTCCAAATATGTCTTGTCCAATATTCCTACTATGTTTGAGAGGATTCCATGGTTTGCCAAGGGTTTGACAGCGTATCTTCAAGAGGCAACAGCTTTTTTGGTGTTGGCTAGAGACACTTTTCAGAGTGTTATGGATAACGCTTGTATGATAGAGCGCTTCAGGCATGATAGACAAGGTGGTGGCAAGAGATTCCATCAGCATGGTCAGTTTAGTGCACCCCCACCTCGTGATAAAGGATTTCAAAGATAGGGCCATCAGGGCAAGGCAGTTCAGGTTGCTTTTCCAGCATCTAAAGTGGTGACAGGTCTAGCACTACTCAAGCATGTCATAATAGCTCCCTTGGTTAAGCTAGATGTGGTGGTTCTTTGGCACAGTCATCTCAATGGAGAGACCCCAAGGGTTTTTATATTTGTGATGAGGTTGGGCACTTCACTAACCATTGTCCACATCGGGTGTTTCCTACTCAGACATCAGGATCTCGACAGTAGCCAGAGACACCTCTCAGGACATCAGGGGTGATGCTAGAGGAGGTCGTGGTATAGGGAGAGGTAGAGTCCATAGAGGTGCACAGGCTAGTAGTGGTTATAGAGTTTGCTATGCGGTCCCAAATAGAGCTGATCATAGGTATAGTTCCAGTATGCCATCATTCAGATTCAGTTTTATTTGATCCAAGCTCTATTTATTCCTATGTTTTGGCCTATTTTTGCTTCTGATATTGATATTATGTGTGAGCCGCTTGCCGAGCCTATATGTGTATTCACCCTAGTAGGTGAATCTTTAGTGGTGAATCAAGTATATCAGGGTTATGTTGTGACTTTTATGGGAGAGATACTATTGCTGATCTGATTTTGTTGGATATGTTATACTTTGATGTGATATTGGACATGGACTGGTTGTCGCCTTATCATGTTATTCTTGAATGTTATACGAAGACTGTGACCTTATCTTGCCCTAACGTGCCTCAATTGGTATGGACTGGAGTACTTAGTTCCTATCTTAAGGGTGTTATCTCTTATATGCATGCTTGTCGGATGATGGAGAAGGGTAGCTTACTTAGCTCATGTTCGGACAGTTTCTTAGGACTCCCCATCTTTGAGGAACACCAAGGTTGCTAAAGAATTTGTGGATGTCTTCCCTACTGATTTGTCAAGTGTTCCTCCATATCGTGATATTGATTTTGCTATTGATATGGAGCCAGGCATTAAGCCCATACTATTGCCCCTTATCAGATGGCTCTGACTGAATTAGAGAAGTTGAAAGAACAATTAGAAGACTTGTTGAAGGAAGGATTTATTTGTCCGAGCGTATCTCTCTAGGGTGCTCTTGTGTTATTTGTGAAGAAGAAAGATGGCACTATGCATATGTGTATTGACTATCATTAGCTTAACAAAGTGACCATCAAAAATAAATATCCTTTGCCTTGCATTGCTGATCTTTTTGACTTGTTGTAGGGTGCCTCGGTATTTTTCCAAGATTTATTTGAGGTTTGGGTATCATCAATTGAGAGTTTGGGAGTCTGATATCCCGTAGACAGCTTTTATGCCCCGTTATGGGCATTATGAGTTTGTTGTTATGTCATTTGAGTAGACTAATGCCCCAGCTGCTTTTATGGAGTTGATGAATCGAGTGTTCAAGCCTTATTTGGACATTTTTGTGGTTGTGTTCGTAGATGCTATCTTGGTTTATTCTAAGAGTGAGGTCGATCATGTTCAGCACTTGAGGACCGTATTTCAATGATTGAGGGAGGAGAGGTTGTATGCTACGTTCTCAAAGTGTTAGTTTTGGCTTGAGTTTGTTGCATTTCTTAGGCATGTTGTGTTAAAAGTGGGTATTATGGTCGATTCGACTAAGGTCACAGTTGCTCGTGAGTGGACTAGGCCTACTTCCATGACTGAGATTTGGAGTTTCCTTGGTTTAGTGGGGTATTATTGATGTTTTGTTCAGGGTTTCTCATCTATAGCAACCCCATTGACTAGATTGACTTAGAAGGCTGTGGCATTTCAGTGGTCTGAAGATTGTGAGATGAGCTTCCAAAAGCTCAAAGATTTTTTGACTTCACCACCTATTATTTCTTACTCGAGGAGGGTGATGCCGCCCAAGCTACGTCTCCTTATTGAAGGTTTAAGTGGTCATTGTCAAAATATATAGTCTAATCAAGGTTAGGGTCGAATCCTACAGGGAATATGATCTAGACTTGAAAACATTGCAAGAAAGTCGAATGAATAACCTACTTATCCCCCAAAAAAGGGGGGGTTGTAATTGTAAGAAAATAAACCTAAACTATAAGCAAGTGTTGTAAAATCAGTGAGAGAAGTAACTAGGGTATTGTGTTCCCCATGAATTCTTAGCTTAGTATTACCAGATAATCATAATCTTTTCTAGTGTGTAGCATGGAAACGACAAGTTAAGTTTACCAAACCCTTTGATCCAGGCGAGAGGTAAATTTCACTACATGATTTGATCCATCCCCATTGTGTTACATTACTAACCCTTTACCTATTGTTCCAGTACAACCTCCCCTTGATCCAATTCAATTGATTAGACGAGAGGGATCACATTGAGTCCAGTTAATTAATCTCTTATTCTATTCATTACTACCTTGATTTAGTCAGTAAGAATTAAGCGAGTTCTAACATTCATGCTCTCCACTAGTTTAGACCTAAACTCTTCCACTGCTTACTAAATAAATCAATTGACTCTTTATTTTTTCTATGGGTTTGCATATTTCTCCTTTTTTCAATGTTGTAATACTGATTATCACGACTCAAGCCTAGAGCCTAGACATGACACGGCGCATGGAGAACCCAAAGGGACACCAAGCAAGTCTCTTAACATATCATTACATATTGGTCACAGAAGCAATAAAATACAAGAAGAGTAGTAAATAGGGATAATCGGGGCTAAGAGACATCTTTTATATCATAAACATCAAGAGTCAAGAGAGAGTCAAAGCTCATAGCATTGTACATAACATGTCCAACAACACCTCTAACCATAGAACTTAGCGGGGGCCAAGACAAGCAGTCGGGCTCACCCTCACAGTTAATATACAATAAAAAAAGAGAGTTGTAATACATAATATAAGAGCATAAATATTGTCCTCGGAATGGAGGACATACCAACTAGCTTTAGAGAGATCGTACTAGCCACGTGGAGGAGGATGGTCAAGTGGGGCTCCGGTTCCTACATGGTAACATCATGTAGGCATAGAGTATACGTTAGTACATTTGAATGTACTAAGTATGTAGGATGCAATGCAACAAGAGATGTGTATTATAACCAAAATGCATAATAGTAAGCAATAGATAGCATAATAACAATATGACATGTATGATTAATGCTTAAGTAAAACATGCTTATATAGAATATAATATAAGGTGTAAGAAGATACCAACATTATAAAACCTGTTGGTTACCAAGGTACAAACCCCTTTGGTTGGTTGGTGGATCGTTGCACCTTACCACCCCTAGTAATTGAGGAACTAACTCCTCAACCCGGTTACCAAGGTACAAACCCCTTGATTGGTTGGTGGATAGTTGCACCCTACCACCCCTAGTGATTGAGGTACTAACCCCTCAACCTGGTTATCAAGGCACAACCCCTCGGTTACTATCAAGGTACAAACCCCTTGGCATGGTCATATTCCAACACTATATAGGAGAATATCATATATATACATTCATCATCATAAAGTTATTCAACTCATAATATATGGATTGGACCTTCAATTCCTCAAAATATATTAACTGGACATTTTATCAAACACATGGCGGGTGTGTAATGCTAGTGTAAAACCATACAATTCAAGAGCGGAATCATGGTAGCAAATTTCCCATGAGTAAATCAACTTTAAATCATGCAATTTTAGGTAAAAGAAAGCTTAAGTTTCCGATTTACAACTACTTGTTATATTTTATTGCTTCCGCGACCAAGGATATGTAATGTTATGCTATGAGGCTTGCTGGGGGTCCCTTCGGGTTCCTCATGTGCCATGTCATGACTAAAGGCATGGGTAATGACAAGACCCATGAAAGAAACCTGCATACCTTGACTTTGGAGAATCCTTGAAGAAGATTGGCGATGGAGACTTGGAGCTTGAATGAGAACCTTAAGATCCGGATGAGTTTTGGGACTTGAAATTTGGAGATGAAATATTGTCTAAGTGTTTGAGAGAGTATTTGGGAAAGTCTTGAATGATGTGAGGGTGAAATAAGGCTAAGTATAAGTATTTTCACGCATGAGAAGGCTTAGGCCCAAGACCCAAAAGCCTTTGACCGAACAAGAAAACTGACACATTTTAACACTGTGGCGCGCCCTTGGCGCGTCGCGTCAGGGGTGCGGATCGCCACTGGAAATCTTATTTTTGTGATTTTCAAATTTTGCTACGGTTTTTCTTAAATTGGAGTTGGACCCATTTTCCACTCAATTTGACCCCATGAACAAGAATATTAAGTCAGATTTTCGATATCATGCACGGATTTTGAGATATATAAAAATTATGATTCCGAGCACTTTCGAAGCACATTTTTGAGCACTTTTTGGGGTCATTTCACTTATCAACATCAAACACTTTTTAAGTAATACCTATCAACATCAAACACTGCATAGTCCAAGTTCTCATTAATTATCATTTGATCTAACTTTTTTCTGCTCCTAAATCACTGTGGTTCTTTATGCAAGCATGAGGTTGGTTTTAAAGGAGTAGGTTTGATGGTTGTTGTTGGTTTCAAAGAAGAGACATAAGTAACAGTAAGCAGAGTAACTTATTGGACAACTTTCGGGGATGGTTGGCTATCGGTTGTAGCGGCCATAACTATCGAAAAATGTAGACAAAACAATTTTTTATGTTGATAGGTATTACTTAAAAAGTATTTTTCTTGTTGCATCTTGAATTTCTCTTACCACATAATTTTTCCTTTTTCTGAGACACAAAATTATCGACTTTTTCTTGAACATAAAAAATATCCTGAGGACATCCATTTTACAACAAAAGGCTAAATATATATGTTAATAGTTTGATACACACACGAGAACTATCCTCTTTTTTTGATTTTCATACCTAAACTATTGAGAGTGCGAATTTAATACCTAAACTATCACTTATAAGTTTGAGAAGCACACCTCTGTCTCTTTTATTCTACTTTTATCATGGTGTGTGTACTACACTCTCTTTTTTATTTAAAAAAAATGTGATATCATACTCCTCAAGGATAGAAAATTGCACCTTGACAAATAAATAAATAAATTATAATATTGGTTAGAGTTAAATTTTAAAGCATTATTATTTTTTAAAAAATATAAAATATTTTTTAACCCCACTTCACCACTTCTCTCACCATAATCCCTCTTTCCCCGAACCAATCAATGTTTTATTATTATTTTTTAAATTCTTTGTTATTTATTAAAAGAATTCTTAGTTCATATCCCCCTTCCAAAAAGAAAAACTTACATATTATTTTATTTTTTTTAAAAAATAATTCTACTCTACCCACCTAACTTACATATTATTTTATTTTAAAAAAAAATAATTCTACTCTACCCATCTAATTCTCGCTTTTATTTTTTCTCATTTAAACTTTTTCTTTTTTTTACTTTTTGCAATTTTTTTAAAATTAAAATTTTAATTTCTATTATATATATGGTACACAAGTAGAAAAAGTATTTATCTATAAATATATGTACATATCTATAAAAAAAGATAAAAATAAATTAGGAGCGGAGGGTTAAATGATGATGAGATAGAATTTTGTTTATTTTTTTAAAAATCAAAATAATATCATTTTTTTAAGAAAGGAGCAGAGGCTTAGATAAATAATTATTTTTTAAAAATAATATATTTTTTGTGAGAATATTAATACTTTAATTTTTAACTTTTAACTAATATTAATAGTTTATTATTTTTGTCAAGGTGAAATATTTTATTTATGTGGCAAATTTTTTTTAAAAAAATAAAAAAGAGTCTATTACATACACCAACGAGATGTATTTAACAAATTAATAAGTGATGATTTGAATATGAAATTAACAAAAAATAATTTAAGTTTATTTTTGACAATTTTTTATTTTTAAATAAATTGTTTATCTAGCAAAACCATCCAAACAAAAAGAAAAATGGAAAAAGAGAAAGTAATCGGAAGTATAAGTAAACAGCAGCCTCAGCAATTCTTGGTCCTAAGGAATCCACGTCTCCCTATCCCTTAATACTTGGCCTCTCACTTCAATCCTCTATTGCAATACGGCGCAATGGAGATGTCAATGGCTTCTGCAACTCCATCTTTTTCCCTCCCCAACTCCACTTTTACCAAGAAAACTTTTTGTATTTCCACTCCTTTGCTTAAAAACCCCTATTTTGGTAGCACTTTGCCTTGCTGTTTGTCTGCTAAAGTACCCCTCAAACTCAATCCACTTCGTACTTCTATCAAGTGCGCTGTTTCTGAGGCTGCTCAAGCCCCATCTGGTCTGTTGTTTTTTCATTCTCTACCCTTTTCTTTGGGCTTTCCTTATTTATGCTTCAGTTTTAATTGTTTGTTTTTGTTGGTTGTCTTTTTCTTCAATTAATTAACGTTTTCTGAGCTTTTTAACTGTAATTTGGAGGAGGCATTTCTGATTGAGAATTTAGGATGTTCCCTAGTAGGATTAGAAGGTAAAATTGAGGTTAGTAGTTGGGAGTTTGAGCACGACATTTGAAAAAGAAAAAAAGCTTAACGAACTGTATAAATGAAAGGAAATGATGGTTTTTGGAAAAGAAGTACAAATGAATTTTGTTGTACATGTACTTAGTGATTCTACATCTTGTTGCCTTTCTATGTCTAACTTCAGCTACTGCATTAGAGAAGAAGAGCCAATTGATGAGGAGAAGTGATATACGGAATATAGCGATTGTTGCACACGTTGATCATGGGAAGACCACATTGGTTGATTCAATGCTCAAACAAGCAAAGGTTGGTAATGAGTAGTTCCCTTCTGCCCCTTCCCTTTCTCCTAAACGCCCAGTTGGGGTACCTTTTTATCTCGCCCAGTATAAGTTGATACCATGCAATTTAAACAATTTTCCTGTCCTTATGGCTTAGCACCTTCTTCAACTTAAATGCTATCATTTTTCATATAGCTTTTTCTTTTAAAGGCTTAGTCTCTGAAAAGTTGATGTCTTTAAAGAAATGGCAATAAGCTCCTCTTTACCGGGAAAAATAACTGGTGCTTAAGAACTTAGAGCAAATTCTTAGCAATGTTGTTTGTGATTCTTGGTCAAATCTGTATAGTTGCTGTTTCAGGGAGGCACACCTTTGCTGAAGGGGAAACAAAATGAACACTTCTCTTCTTTTAAAAAATTATTTAAAACTTCTCGCTCCTAAATCATCATAAAACTTATAAAGTTTGATTTAGAAGTTAATATCATTGTTATGTTTTTGGGATGATTTCTTTTTGAAGCCATTAGACTAAATTATTAAAATTCAATTTTATTGTAATTCTCCTTTGCAGGTTTTCCGGGATAATCAGTTTGTGCAAGAAAGGATCATGGACTCCAACGATATAGAGCGTGAAAGGGGAATAACAATACTTAGCAAAAACACATCAATTACTTATAAGGATACAAAAATCAACATAATTGACACTCCAGGGCACTCTGACTTTGGTGGTGAAGTAGAACGCATCCTCAACATGGTTGAAGGGGTTCTCCTTGTGGTACTTTGACTATTTCTTTTATTAGGGTGCATAATTAAATATATATTAGTTTCTCAAGGTATGCTCACATATATACACAATTTTTTCCGAAGTTAACTGGTGCATGTGCTCCCACACCCTTCTATGTGGGTCTGCCTCTGATTATAATTGGGATAGTGCAAAGTTGCTGACTGCAATAAATTTAGTATAATGCTTTCAAGTGGGATACACCCTCACAATTTCACATAAAGCAATAACAAAAGAAGTACGTGATTAAAAAGATCTAGTGCATTCTTCACAATTACGCTGGTAGAACTGTTTGCTTCCTTTCTATGAGCCCAGGAATTAGTGATTTCTTTTGTTGTACACATCGTTTTAATATATTATATTTCAGTTCCATTTATAGTCGCATTATAGTCCTTTCCTTTTGGTTAGATTCTAGAATTCTTCTTCTCTTATAGTAGGGTTTCTGCTTTATTTTTTTTTCTATTTATGCCTAGTACTCATTGCCTCTGTACATTTATTTACCTGATGAATTCTCTTCACATAAAACCTACAATCATGGTCTCTCCTATTTTTGTTTTTTTTTTTGATAGCCACCTATAGCTGTGTTCTTTTTGGATTCTGTTAGAATAGTAATAAGAATAGAAATAGTAAATAGAATCCTACTTGGAATAGGGACAAAAATAGGAATAGTATATAGAATCCTACTTGGAAGAGGATTGTATTGTAGTGTCTTAGTTGGAAAAAAAGTCTAATGTAGTGTCTATAAAGGGTTTCAATGTAATAATTTAGAGATACAATTCAATAATGTTCTTTTGTTATATTTCTCACATGGTATCAGAGCCTCTACGATCTTAGCAGAGAATCAAAGAAGTTTGGTTTCCGGCAAGAAGCTTTTATCCATATATGCTGCCCGTCTTTCCAATGATTATGTTAGCAAAAGTTGGGTCACCATGTATCTTTCTGATGACTATTTTATCATGTATAATTTGCATAGCACCGTGCCATCGTTTTGGTGATTACTTTTTCATATTCAATTTGTATAGCATTGTGTAATTTTTCTGGCTACTACTTTCTCATACCCAATTTGCATAGCACTATGCCATCTTTCTGGTGACTACTTTCTCATATCCAAATTGTATAGCACTGTGCATCTTTCTGGTGACTACTTTCTCATATCTACATCTCTCTGGACTACTTCTCATATATAGTTTGAGTAGTGCTATGGATTTTTTCGAACTACTTTCTCATATTTGAGTTGTATAGTACCGTGTATCTTTACAATGACTCCTTGATTTGATTTGTGTAGTTCCATTCGTCTTTTTGGTGACTCCTCAAATATGATTTGTGTAGGGTCATGCCATCACTCCGACCCTATCCACATAATTCTCCTTCTTAGTAGGTTTGGGCCAACATTTTGATCCTACCCATATAATTTTCTTTTTTAGTAGGGTCATGTCATCATTCTGACTTTACCCATATAATTTTATTACTGAGATTGTGATCACTATCAGCCATCAAATCCAATACTTCGACCCATGAGCATATTCCAGCTAGTTTTCAGTGAATTTCTAGTTTAATATCGACTTGTCTATTGATTCCAAGTTGATCCATATGTTTTATACTTGATTTTGAGCACTTTTTGGTGACCATTGTATTATGAAGAAGTCTATATGGAGTAACTAACTGGTTTTGTTGCTCGGGGGTAGTCTGGTAGCTTGTATGTTGATTGTGTAAATCACTCTATGGTCTGAAAATGCCTTATGAAGCTTGATTTGGGAAGTCTGACATTGTAATGCATAACTCTGTGTTTTATTGGCGTTATGCATCAAATCTAGTATTTCATGAGAAGACTAAACACATTGAGATTGACCTTCAATTTTGTGAAGTCAAGTGATCACTTGCACATATCTCACCAAAGCCTTCATCAATCCTCATATTAATTACATTTGTCACAGGATAACATATGACTTTTATGCACCTGCACGAGGGGGAGTGTTAAAACAAGAAATAGAATAAAAATAATATATATAAAATCCTACTTAGAATAGGAATAGGGATAGGAATAATATACAAAGTCCTACTTGGAAAAGGATTGTATTGTAGTGTCCGAGTTGAAAAAGGAGTCAAATGTGGTGACTATAAATAGGGTCTCAATGTGATAGTGTGGAGACACAATTCGATAATATTTTTCTATATTTATCACATATTCATCCTGCTAAAAGGTGTTTGCTGGATATTTTTAGGTAGATTCTGTCGAGGGTCCAATGCCGCAGACAAGATTTGTCTTAAAGAAGGCTCTGGAGTTTGGCCATGCTGTAGTTGTTGTAGTCAATAAAATTGATAGACCTTCTGCTCGTCCAGAATTTGTCGTTAACTCTACATTTGAACTGTTCATTGAACTAAATGCAACGGACGAACAGGTATATTTTTTGTCATCCACTTTTCAGAGTGACATGTCTCCTTGATATTTCCTTTTTCATTTATATTATATTAATTGCATACTGTCCTTAAACACTACCCCTCCCCAAGAAAAATAAAGAAATAAGGATTTTTTAAAACAAAAAAAAAAAAAGGAAACAAAGCAATAGCTCTACATACTCTTGCTCAGATTTTGTGACATGCATAAACCCTTGTGATAATATTAAACAGATAGACATATGCAACTACAACTAGTCTCACGCAAATAACAGCAGAGCATCAGATAAATTAGATGTCAAAATCTTTATTATCATTTGAGAATTTACAATGAACATGAAAATAGTCTCTGGAGTTGTTCGGGTATTCTTGAAAGAGGTACTTCTTACTTAAAGATGCCTGCCAATTTTTAGCATTAAGGTCTGCTATTAACCAGTTTAGCTTTCTGGGATTGTTGGTACCCTAGATAAGACATTGATTTTGATATCTATCTCATTATCCTCTTTTTTGCAGTGTGATTTTCAGGTAATTTATGCCAGTGGTATCAAGGGAAAGGCAGGACTATCACCTGAGAGTTTGGGTGAGGATCTTGGCCCATTATTTGAGGCAGTCATTAGATGTATTCCAGGACCCAAGATTAATAAAGATGGTGCACTTCAAATGCTTGTTAGTTCTTTCTTGACCTTTCCTCTTTTATATATCCTATGATAAAGCTGCTGGTTGCATATTTTTAATGCAGTAAACCATCTTTATTTTTTTTAAATGGCCTCTTTAGAAAATGCAAATTTGTTCCTTGTATTATGGATGCTTGCATCGGGATGTATTCTGGAAGCTCTTTGTTGTGGGAAATGTCCGAAGGCTTTGGAAACAGTTGAATCATTAAAAAAACACCTTAAGCAATGCTACACAGGAAAAATAAATAAAATGACCTCTAGTAAGATTGATTTCTGTATTCAAGAGGGTGTTTCATTAGCAATGTGGATAGCTAGTCAAAAGTGTATGAAGTATCTGCCTTGTAGGTTAACAGTCCAGTGCTGAAACATCATCTGTATGTATGATCTTAGAGTGGTTACAATGCTTACTTAGATGATGGCTCTTC
This sequence comes from Solanum virginianum, assembly GCA_000787875.1. Classification (NCBI taxonomy): domain Eukaryota; kingdom Viridiplantae; phylum Streptophyta; class Magnoliopsida; order Solanales; family Solanaceae; genus Solanum; species Solanum virginianum. The sequence continues at coordinate 23,510 of DF360275.1, read as the reverse complement.
TGTACCACTAAGTACTTTGTAGTTCTTGTAAAGGAGCCATGATGATGTATTTTCTTATGTAACTGATTTATAAACATTATAGGCTACAAATATTGAGTATGAAGAACATAAAGGGCGCATAGCTATTGGACGTGTGCATGCTGGAAGTCTGCGCAGGGGAATGGATGTGAAGGTAGGTCATACTATCTTCTCTCATTTGGGCTTATTTATCCTATGAAAACTCTTACATCAGTCTCCTTTATTCTGTTGCAAACTTCTGTTATTACTGTTTATACACACTACGTGCAATGCTTGAGATGTTATCAGTTAAAGTATTATTCTTGAATGACTACCTCCTGGATCAGTTTGTCCTACTAATGGAGCTCAAATTGGCTTCTATACTGTCTTACTGCTTGCCTGGGGTTTAATTATGCTCATGCAAAGGATCTGTTGCAAGGGTGCAACGTGATTTCGCTTACTCACTGATTTGTACAAGATATTGAGTTTCCTTCTTATAACAAGAAATATATATGTACGTAACAAAGGAGTAATCCTGTGTGCGTATTATAATTCACAGTCATACACTCTTATCAAGAGATATTTTTTTTGAAAGACTTATCAAGAAAGATTTTTATTGAAGAGGCTTATCAAGAAATGTTTAATTCTTCTTATGTTAGTATGTTCAGTAGCATGCATAAAAAGAAGTCTTTTTTTAATTCCTCCTATGTTAGTATGTTTAGTAGCATGCATAAAAGGAAGTCTTTCTGGATCTTGATATATGTTATGTGTCTAGGTTAGGTACATTAACAATTGAGATAATGAACTTATCTTCTTCATTATGGGAAGGCTGGGTTATCACACATGAACAAAGTTCTATGTTCCAAAAATCTAGGCTAATCTTTCTTGTTTTACAATGAGATCAAAGATGTCCATACACTTATACACATTATTTTGATTGTCCATACACTTATACACATTATTTTGATAAGGTAATTATTTAATCAATAATGGGAAAATCTCCCGTATAATACATGTATGCGTGTTGTCTTTACAAGTTCACAAACTTATTGAGAGAGATTTTACCTCTCCTACGGAAGTTCTCTGGTAGCCAAAAACAATGGTTTTTATAGCTTGATGGACATGTATATTCTAAGTTAAGAGCATTGCAGTTGATCTGACAGATGACAAACAAATCTTTGTTGCTAACCAAATGTAAGTCTTGAATCTCCATCCATTCTCTCACCTCTAATTGTCAAATCTATGTTGAAGAGTTGAGAATATAAGATCAAACGCTAGGATTCTTCTTTGATCGTTCTTATGCTCAGATTGATGTATTATTCCACTAATACAAATAAACCTCAGGTGCTGATCTTATTGGTTATTCTTAGGACATCGGATATAAGTGTCGACCTAAGACTGTTGCTTGCCTTATTAGCTTATCAAACCTTTTGAGATGATAATTTGATGAAATTTCTATTTTCTTTTTTTTTTTGTGGAACTTGGTAGACATGGTAGTCCTATCTATGTATGAGATGTATGTTCTTTTAGTTGTCAATTTCTTTTCTGGATGAGTTATGCAAGAACCTTGTACCCTACCCAAGATTAATAAAGA